>JAQFZW010000067.1:0-132483 GCA_034687055.1 Heteromurus nitidus | reverse complement strand
TCACGCCCTACTTACTCTTATAAAATTTAACTTCAATTTACTCGTCTGCTCCGACCAAGACGGCATGCTTGAAGCTCGAGATCAAGTGACCGAGGTAGAAAAGAGGGAATAAAATATACATCGTAATAATAAAGGAGTGCGGATATTCGTTAGTATACTTTTCCCAGTTGTTGTGGTTCTTGTCCTCGAGGGCCATGTCCTGGTCCTGTGTCGCGAAAGAAGAAGAAGCGAGATGAAGGTAAAAATGGGGCGCAGGTCGTATTATTATACTTACTTGTTGGACTAGTTCGTATTAGATTGAAAAAACAAAAAAAAATTGTTTTCTCATTCCAATTTGTTAACAAAGATAAATAATAAGAAAATATCAGGTTACATTAAAACGGTAGTTTTTTCCCCTTCGTGCATACAAAGTTGGTCCCGGTCCCACTAGCGCAAATGGTATGGCAAAAATATAAGCTTTACTCTCAACAAGATCCTTGGTTTTTTTCACATGAAAAGGAAAGGAGCATTCTAAGAAATAGAAATAAAAATAGAAGAAATATCAGGTAGTTTCAAATTCCATACTTTCCCGTTTTCAAAGATTACGAATGGAGTCGTGGAAAGTGGGAAACAAGCTCCCGTTGATTGGCTCTTATAGAGTATAAACCAATCCAAGTATAAACATTCTTGGTATTTTTTTACAATCGACTACACGTGAAATCTTCTTTTCAATGGAAGAGCGAGAAAAGGAGTTACAACGTGAAACGGTATTATACTTGAGGATTTCCATATACTTATTTCCACACTGTTTCATATAATGTGCAAAGATGCATGTTGCACATATAAGGTATATACGTAATGCGTACACAGTGGGTGAAAGGAGGCACTCCACACGACGACACAAGGTGGAACAAAAGGCCATATGCCCCAATGAGCAGGATTTCTTCTCTTATTGAAGCGTTGCCCTTTTCTCAAGAGTAAAAAATATATATAAGAAACGCAAGTGTAGCGTGGTGGAGTACTCGAAGAGGAAATCTATTTATACAAAGTTTCACTTTGGAAAAAAAGTAATAGACGCTAGTCTGGAAATGTAGCTACCTGGAAAAAATAAATGGAAATTATAAAGAATGAAGAGAAACGCTTCAGCCTCACGCAATCTGCTAAAAATGTAGCTGTACGTGAAATCCTGTGAGAGTATATCAATTCCGTTTTTTATATAGGGAGTGCTCTCCTTTGTTGTGTATCTACATGAGTTGTGTAGGTGAAAAGAGCCCTGTCAACTTTTTCCTCTTCAAGTGACCAATTTAATGGACAAATGAGTGCTAACCTTGCCTGCTTCCTTAAAAAGTTATGCGCGTAAATTTAGTTGTGTGAACATCGAGATTCTATATTATATTATGATCCTATACTATGATATGCAAAAAAAATACACAAAAGGAAGTTTTCATAATCCAACTCACGATCAGTGGTACACGTGAGCATTCAAATGAAGGTTTGTGCTTGTGCACTTATCCTTATGCAATCGTAAATTAAGTGAACCTAAATAACCGCAAAAATCATCTGGGAAGATTTTGCTGCCAATTTATAAAAAATTTAATGCCAAATCGTAGTTAGTGATTAACAGATTGAAAATCCATGCTTGTAGAATGGGAAGTTTGCACGAGTTGTATATTTATATAAATAACTGACGCCGTGTTATAAAGAAGACGCTTAGCCATAATTTGCACATATAAAACATGGTCTTATCCTTTTTTACGTAACATGCATCGACATCCACACACGTGATACAACTTGGTCGAACAGAGTCACAACTTTTTTTTACATCTGTACATCCATGCAGTTTCATATTACATGCATAAATACACAGTCCCACTAATCTTCTCTCAAACAACTTGCTTACTCCCGGCCTTGGCGGAGAGGGAGAGACTAGCTAACCAGAAAATTTAGGTCCAGCAAGCTTCACTTTGCTTCCCTGCCTGCAAATTCATAGTCCAAGTCCAATTTGCCGGTGCCCTGGGGTGAGCCTCATGCATGTACGTGGAGAAAGAAGAGAGAGAGAGAGAGAAAATGTATTAGAGTATGTCGCTCCTCTCTCTCACGCTTCGATCCTCGTCGTAACTATTTTTTTCTCTTTCACAATACATGTTTTTCTACTGCTGCCTTTTGTGTTGTTATACTAGTTTTGCGAGACGAGAGTATTCTTTTGGTCTTGGTGGATTTTCTTGTGCGATCGTTCCTTGTTAGAGAAGAGAGAGAGAGGGAGAGAGTGAACGAGACGAGAAACCACAGAAAAGAGCCTGAAAGGGAATGTAAAACGAATGAACGACAAAATGAGAGAAATATAGGGACGAGTACAAAAAATATATACAGAGAGCCATATATAAACACGTAGATCCGCACACTCACCACACACACAAGAGAGACCAGATCAGCAAAAAAGGATCCAGCTTCAGCAGAGGGGGAAAATCGTGGTTTCCTTGTTTCATTCTACGTTTTTGATCATCTCTCTAAACAAAATGTATGGATTCAAAAAAAAGTATGTATAGAGAGAGAAAAGTGTATTGGAAAATTGTGTTGCATGTTCGTTCGTTTCGTACATTTACCAAAGTTCTATTTTTCCTTGACGTAAAAGGGACAGGCAGGAGCACACATACACAACAGCAGCAAGAGAAGTATTGAATATGTTGGTGAAATGAAACTGTTAGATGAGGAAGTGGCAAGGGTAAGAAGAAACGCGACGGTTCAAAAGACGGATCAAAAACTTTTTTTCCTCCTCCATACAATAACATAAAAAGGGGAACTGAGAAAAAGTTGGGAGATCCCCGTTGGTTTCTCGACAAGAAAATAGGTCCTTTTTTCCTTTGCTGACTTTTTAGTTGGGTTTTGTCAGCTTCACTTGTTCCAAAGGAGGAGAAGAGAAAATTCTCAATGTGGAGTGAAGATGCAAAAGGAGGTTAGTTATAGAAGATATTTTCTATAATGTCCGGACCATGAGCACTATGGGATTCAACTGGATAGATTTGACTTGAGTATAACAACATTTTGCTACTTATGCAAATATTTTTTAGGCTTGGTTTCATGTTTTGATCGACATGTACGCATGTGGAAGTACTGTGAAATTTGGATTAAATGTATTCTAAACAAGCTTCCATTGAAAGAGGCTAGTTTTGTTCCCATTTCTCAGAAATGTTCATAATTGCGAGAGGGTTGAAGTGAGGAGAGAGAGAGAGAGAGAGAGAGAGAGAGAGAGAGAGAGAGAAAGAGAGAGAAACTGAAGTTAGACTTCTTGACTCATTCATTAAATTTTCCCTTTGACAGCGCTCGTTACAAGTTTAACACCTGACTGACGTCCATTTCTTCTCAGGACGAGTTTTGCGGTGATCCGTGTGGGATGCGATGCGGAAAAGTGTAATCTTAATGAGGGGGAGAGTTTTTACCTCTTCAAAACTCAAGAAAAGGTTCTCTCCTTCATCTCATAACCTCAGGGCGATCGATGGTCATATAATCGTGCTGCATTCATTATTGCCTTTATCTTTCGCCATGATATAAGAAAGGCGAGGGCGAATGAAGAACAATAAAAAGGAAACATAGGAGCATCAATTGCACCCAAGGATATATGTATTCCAGTGTTGGAAATATATATTCCACAGGCAGTTTCTTCCTCTATCGCATCTCAGGGAGAGAAATCCCCTTTTAAGTAACGTCCTTTGCTGTCGGGCTTCTCGAACATAACGTGAATATCACAAAGTTTATTCCAACTTTTCCCCACTTATACTCCCATCTCTGTTCTTTAAGTTAAGTGGAGAAGCGAGCGCGCGCGGGTGAGCCGTAATCGGACAGAAAGACCACGGTCGTAGTAGTAGTCATCCAATGGATCTTACTTTTATGAGTCATTTCTTTCATTTTATAACCAACTTTTCTTACCTTCCTTCCAACTCGCGGAGGGACTGTAGAAGTAGAACTGACTTGAACTGTATGAGTACTGCTGCAGTGGCTGGAACAAGCGAAGATGTTCCAATCGAGAAAGAGTATATATATTCTGCTGGTATATATATTTTTATCTTCTGCAGGGCGAACGCTCTGTACTTAAAAACTGAACCCGTACCCCTTCAGTTTTTTTGGTTACTTTTCCAATGTTCAACTAAAATCGCTTAAAGCGCGGATTAAGTTTAATGCAGACACATTTTCCTTGGGTTGGGAGTGGGACGAAAAATTTCTGATAAGGGAAGATGGTGTAGTGGAGCACTCGACTTGGAATGCTAAAATTAGTATTACAGGCGATTGTTTTAGTATAGAGGCTGATTTTGTGGGAAGGGTACATACATTTTTCTCAAGATTCATACGGGCTGAATGAAAATTGAGAAATTGAAATATGAGCTGAGCATTTGCCATGTCACTTGCTAAAAGGAGCAAATTGTGAATGAAAACTTTCGTTGTGACGGATGCTTATTTAAAGTTCAGATATAAAAACTCTCGTTTTTGATGTGGAGTTGCTCCGTAACAGAGGTTGGGGGAAATAATTGAAGCTGCTCTGTGGGAGATTAAATAATATGCGTATGTACACCATCATCCATCCCGCACATTGATCTGGTGACATCATCCCAAGCATTCATATAAATTTTCCATATACCCAAAGATATTCTATGTTTCACCCCTTCTCCCCGAAAAAAAATCAATGCGGAGTTGTGAGTAGTGCTAGGAGTAAGCATATTTTTCATGATGATGATGAGCCATGGTTTATAAGCTGTGATTTCGCTCTCGCCAAGATTATATAATGGTGCTGGCAGCACGCACGCATACACACATGCAGATTCATTATTACAAGTGATGCAGGGAGTCTCGAAGAGACTTTACAAACATAAGCACTAAGCACACTCGATCTCCAAGTCTGCCTCCCATCATCATCATCAACGTAATTCCCGATGTAGATCATCATCGTCATCAAGTTACCGAGTGTACATAAAGGAAGACATATATGGCCTTCTTCAGTATCAAAAATAGTTGATGCTTTTTATGCTTCCTTTGTGCATTAAATAACATGGATTGTGTCTTGTGTCATGGTGGGGATGTTACACAGGGAACATAATATGTGTACAAAGCACTTCAGCCACTAACAAACTGCACAAGGGTTTCAGACTTTTTAGACAAAAGATACCGTGATACGTGTATATCCTGTTTGGCTTGAAGTTTTTTTTAAAAAAAAAATAGGAAGGAATCTACATACATTAGCGATGTTTTGTCTACAATGTAGAAAGCTGTGTGTTATCGAGCCATATCCGGCAACCAGAAAAGCTTGAGGTTCGGATTACAAAATTCTCTCAGGTTGCTTTTAAAAACTTTGCATGAAGTCTCGCCAGCTACTACACACATTACAAATCACTATATACATAACTTATGAACACAACAAAGGTCTTTGATGATTATATATTTTCCCCGTTTTTTCTAAAAAAGAAGATTTTGAAGTTGGGTTTATATACGTGAACGTATTGATGAGATTATGAGCCATGCTGAAACAATTTTTTTGAAACAATTTCAACAACTGAATGAATTGTAGGCAAATAAAATGCTTCATAACGCACATAAGAAAGTCTCGAATACCAGACCATCAGCTTACTTTAGTTACGATTTACAATGTAAAAAATGTAACCCTTGAAAGCACATCACGCTTGTCACTGCTTCGCTAATAATGATAATTCGTAAGTCAAAATCTGTGTACATAAGAATACTATTTGGTTGTAAAAATAAGAGTATACAACGTGCAACATCAACGTGATGATGCTGATGATGAGGAAGCAGCCAAGCAAAATTCCTGATGAATATAAAGTAAACAAGTGCTTTCAGGATCTACTTTTTCCAGTACTAACATTTTCCTCTAATTTTTCTCCAGTGCGGACGTATACACCATTAGCCACCAGCTGAAGAAATAAACGGTGCCGCCACGACCAGTTCCTTACCACTCTCCTAATTTTTTCCTTCTCCACACTCATTGTCATTTTACCATGATTATTCAACTGTCACCAGAAACGCCAGAAAGAAATAAACCATCTAATGCGTGCGACTTTACAACTTCCCTTTTCAATAACTATTGGTTGAGTTTTTATGTTAGGATTTCAAATGAATGTGGCTATGATAATTGTAATCTTTGTTTGTGAACAATTAAGTTGATTTCTTTCTTATCATCGCAAATTTTAAAAACATATTAAGTCCATAAATTTTCATAGTGCAGCTCACGCTCACCTTTATTTAAGCAACATGAATCCTAAATAAAACCAGAAGCAGCGAAAGTCCAGCTCTGGCCTGTTATGAACACGGTTGAATTCCTCTCTCCTAAACAAAATGTTGGATTTTCTCTGTGAATATCTATAGCTCCTTGAAATAATCTTCAAGATGAACAGAAAGTGCAAAGAGAAATAAATTTTTATCCATTTAAATGGCTCGCTAAAGGCCCACCAAAAAATAATGTATGCAATGTATGCATTCCGTTTTATTTGCGCTTGTCGACGAGCGACCTGAAAAAAGCAAATAGGCAGTGGCACAGCAGCAGCGTGCTTTCAAAACTAACAAAAAGAAAGCTACACACACAAGACACAAGTCGTGTATGGAAACACGTAGAGAAAGAGAAAATGGTGGAACGTCGAAAACTCTCCTCATTACCATAATATGTCAAAGAACATTCATTTTACGATGGCGGCTCCATCGCTGCATTTTTTCTCTTACTGCGTCGCTCTCTCTCACACACTCCTAACTTTTTTTCTCTCTCTCTCCAGAAAATAAGTAGGTACTAGGCAATAGCTGGAGAAAGAGAGTGAACGCAGAAGTAGGACGTGATCACAACGACACCACATATAACTACTCCTTCATCCCAAGCTACATTTGCATATACCTGCATGATGACGATGACAACTTTTTCTAACCAGCATTCATTTTTCTCCAGCAATGTTTTTTTGTGGTAAGAAGCGCAGCGGCACAGTGTCATAGCCGTAATTCACGAAAAAAATGTTATTCAGTTCAGGCTCTATATTTATAATGGAAACTTTATTCCCGTATGGATGTAGACAGTAGAAGTAACATCATTATTTCTCTCCTGTCATACAGGTTTTTTTTCTGCATCTCGGAAAAGAAAAGGGGTTTCAGGCTCTCTGAGCTGAATTCGTATTTTTGTAATCACAACCATAATGATGTTAAACTTTACGTGTGTGTCTTTATTCCAAAAAAAATTCCAAGTCTTTTATTTGTACAGTAGACATTGAATTTCTCGAGCTCATCCTTTGTTCGACAAGTTTAAATATGTACTTTTTGAAGTTTGTTTATTTTCTCGTACATTTTTCCATTATCTTTGTACTACACGAATATCATTATTATTATTAGCTTGGAAGGAAGAAAAACTTTCTTGGGTATGGGACAGTTAAAGAAGACTACGTTTTTATTTCAGGTGTGTATATGGTTCCGGTTTCAATGAGGTACGTACTGGAGAATAAAGGTGAGCGAGATGAAATATATATTCAAATGAAGTAACGGTATATTCATGATATGAAGAAACCGACACAAAAGGGAAAATTCAAACAAAAGGAGGAGAGAGAGAGAGAGAGAAATAACTCATCGTAATCACACACTCTTCAACTTTTTCAATGGGATTCGAGAAAATGAATGTGCAAAGTTTTAATAAGTTTCAAATATATGGGGAACGTGCCCAAACACTGCGACAAAGTTTTCACCAAACTAGTGTACTATTGCCACACACGAAAAGAAAAAGAGAGACTTTTGTGACAATGTCGACTTGCTATTGTGAAGTGTGACGTTTGAAGAAAAAATACTACGGAAAATGTAGTCTTTATAACCTTGTGAATAAAATATATACTTTAAGATTCAAATTGTGAAAAAATTAGAAAATACAAAAACTCACGTTTCAAAGGATAACCTTGTACAATAAAATCACGTACCTTCAACTAGCTTAAACTGGTTCATTAAAATAAAATACTATATTTTAATATTTTCCTAATTTCCACAACTTCAGTTGTAATTAAGAAGTACTTTTCTCGTGAGCTTACAGATCCACTGCTTATTTCCAAACCACGTCTTCTCCATGTCAATACGGGGTCTCTGCTGCACAAAACAAGTATTATTTTTTTGGTAATGCTCAGAGTATGCAGCTCTGTAAAGTTGTTGTATCCGAGACGGAGAGAGAGCCCAGCGTATATTCTCGACATTTTGCTCTCTGACGAATGCAAAAGACGGTGGTAACTACTACTATGCACACACGTCGACTCTTCCCCGTACGAACGGAAGACAGTTTTAGTGTGGAACGTGTGCCAATATCGATCTCGGACTCGAGTTACATTCTCAAAGTTGGAAGCAGAATCCAGACAATATTACATGGGAAGCTAGCCCACCCTCTCTCTCTCTTCTCATTTCTCTTGCATCTAACTGCTTCTCTCTCTCTCTCTCTCCTCCAGCACAGATTATATATATCTGGAAGTTTCCTATATGAAATGAATCTACAAAAAGTACATTCAATATCGTTATTATAAATCGTACATTTCTGCATTGTACGTTCACATCCGCTCTCTGGAAAAGTTGCACAATATATACATTCTCCCTTCTCTCCGTCTCCCTGTTCACATCAGAGATTCTTTCTCTCTCGTATGTGTGCACACACAACTGCTTCCCCGAGATATATGCAAAAGCGAAAGGATCTGCTCAAGCATTGTCTAGCACCCATGCATGCAAGCTTGACAACGTGATGCAGTATTACAACACCAACATCCTCTCTCCCTCGGTAGAGACTTTTCCAAATAAAAAGAAGAAACTTACACTTTTTTATGATAAATGTGTTACTCCAAAAGTACGACTACTATATGACTGTGTGTGTGCACACACACGCACACTGCACAAGGGAAATTCCTCTAGGGTGAATCTCTTTCGATTCTCTGGTGGTGGTGCACACATACCCACACCATACAAACTTATGAGAGACTATATACACACTGCATTCACACTAAAGAGGATCCGCTTTTTGCTCACGACAGAAGGGAGAGAACGCGGATAGAAAAAGTTATATGCAAAGAAAGGTACACATGGTTTAATGTCGTAAGCTTTGAGTGCTCTAGATATGTGTGTGTGTATGTGTATGCATAATACACCAGAGGCGAATGCACATACAAGAAAAAAGTAAACGTGAGTGAGTGAATGTGCTATGCGAGCAGGTTCTGTATGTCCTCATCATTTTCACGTACATGGACCCCTAATTCCAGTCACCCGCCCCTTCCTCTCTTCTCTCCGATTTTCCTTTCTTTTCCTGGAAAATCCACAGGAAAATACTCTTCCTTCCCTCTAGAAATAAATACATTCATTCGTAAGCCTCTCTCAACTTCTCCTTTTGCTTTCGCCTCTACTTGCTCGCCTACTTTTTTCCAAAGCCCGAATTTTGTCTCGTTCTCTACACATTTTTTCTCTCGATTGTATAAATATTCTCTACCTCTTTCTTCCGCCAAAAATACACATTCTTATTTTTTGACACTCATGCAACTCTGCTTTAGGTTTACGTATACGATAAAGTAATGTATAGCATGTATATTTGCGAACGTGTGTGTAAATGGAATAAGGAGCACAGCAACAATGTGATATTTAGTGCCAAAAAAATGATCGCATTCCACATTTTGTTGGACGCACGGCATCGTCGTATCTGCCTTCGCGTCTCATGCAAACATACATAATATTATAAATCCCCTTATATCACGGATAGACACGCTCTTACTTATTGCCTATAAGGATTTTCGTAAAATTCAAATGCATGCATTTTGTTTTTACTTTTTCCCAGAAAATAAGAAACTTTTTTTCTTCGGGGGTCTAAGCTGAGTTCTTTCTTTTTAACGGGAGGATACTTTCTTAGTACCCAAAAAGAAGTAAGTGCAACAACAACTTCTTTCCTTCCTTTTATTCATGGGCGACACTTGGTTTGGGTGAGGAGATGGATATTTTTGCTGCATGCAACGAATGAAATGTGTTGGGAGCTGCAGTTTAAATGGGACTTTTTTATAACCTTGTTGGAAGAGAAAACAGCAAGGAGGCTCTGTTAAAACGACCTAGAAAAACGAATGCTTACAGTATTTTCTCTACAGCAAAACACATTTCGTGTCGTGTGCTCTCTCCCTTTTTTGCTAAACGCAACTTCACGGTTAGATGTTTCATCCACATTTCTTACGCTACATAAACACAAGGTCGTTTTTAAAAAACATTCAGAAAGCAAAAGAATTGTGCTTTATTGCTCGTTTGTAGCAAAGGAAATTCGTCGTTTTTCCTACATTTTCTTTTCCGTTTGTAATAACGCACATAGCTGAACGATATAACTATGATTATATATATTGTTACAGCTTATATGTAATCGAGTTAGAACTACAAATAAAAAATAATCTTGCCTTTGTACTCAACAGATTTCTCAACCTATCCATCATCCCAAATAAGTACAAACCTGAGTGGCTGCTAGGTGTAATTTTTGAAAGCGAGTAAAAGATGAGATACCGTTTTGGATGTTTGTGAAACTAACAATACCAGTCACCTTTAGTCGGTGGCGGTGCATGGTACCAGGTTTTATCAACATTAGATTTTTTACCTGGAAAGGTAAACAATATTATTATTTATTATGTACTCACTTTCAGGATAAGATTTCCTAGAGATCTATTTCTGGATCACCTGTAGTTATCCTATTAGTGGAGGACACGCAACCTCAACGGCTTATAAGTAGTCCCGAACGTTTCCTGACGTCCTTCAACTTTATCGTTGGCGCAAGGAATAAAACTCGTTTCAGTGAATTATATAAGATTCTTATCATAATCTCAGGGAGGTAATCTCAGGGAAACCAGTTCTCTGCACGAAGTCAAACATTTTTATTTTTTAATAAGGAGAAAATTTTACTCTTGTTTTGTTTGTCTTACAAGTAATAAAAAAATACTTATTAAAATTGTTAGAAAAATCGTCATTTATCGATTTTAACTCGACTATCTAGTCGACATAAGTAGTATTGTCAGATATGAAGCAAAAGGGTTATGTAGCAAGGTCACAATTAAATTAAAATTTGAAAATAAATTAGAACAAAAACATGCGAGATTTAAACGATAATAAAAGATAATTGAATATTGTCCACAATATCAATCACCACAGGTAGCAAGTTTTTGTACTGCGTTCTGCGAAGTTGTAAATTAATATGAATTATGAAATCTTTTGGACCGCCGTTGATTGTGTTGTGTTTGTCTGCAATGCGAATGTTGTAGGCATAAAACAGTGTCGAAGGACCGATGTCATTAAGTTAAGGGTTAGTTTTGTTAGAAAAAAGAACTGCTGAACTTTAATCCTTTCCCTTAATGAGTACCTTAGTGTGTCATTTCATGAGGGGGCTACGTATTCCCTCCACATTCCCAACTCTTTTCCTTCAATCACATTATATTCCGTCGAGGAAGACTCGAGAGAGTGATGCCAGCCCATGTTATACTCTTCTGTCACCTTCTATAATATAATATACAAAAAGTTCCACGCATCCATACAAAAACGGAGACGAGATTTTCCCCAGGTTTCTTACTTTCTTTTTAGGTATATAGGAAAGGTAGTGAAAAACGTCACAAAGACGATGATAACTATCAGTTGAGATCCATTTTTTTGAAGACTCACTCCCTCCTGTGCTACTTCCCTCCCAACTTTCGTCTCTCTCACTCTCTTCTTAAGCTTATTCTTCGTCCTTTCAGTTTCCACTCGCATTAATACCAGTAGTGCAGTGAGTGTGAGAGAGAGGAGAGACGAGCACAAAAGCGAAAGCCAATGTAACCGATGTCGATTTTCTCCACCAGAGAAAAGTATATATTATTGTCAGACCAAACAGTAGTGTGCATGAATATAGGTATGCTCCTAAACATAAAGATGAAGAAAAAAAGCAGGAGAAAAAAAATTGTGAAAAGAAGTCACCATATCATTCGACAACTATATATGTATCTACCTCTTACACGAAGAAACCATCTCTATTCTCCTATACACACAAACATGACAGCAAGTCAAGCATCTTACTTACCCAGGGAAAAAGTATTATTATATGAACATCATCCACAACTTTTCCTTTCCAAGTTCGACATTGTGCAGAGTAAGACGAAGAAGAGAGTGAGAGAGAGAGAGAGTACACGTTCAATGTTCGAGAAGAGTGTACACCATAGCAAAAAAAAATGTAAAGGAAACAGCCAAAGTCATCCAATTTTTCAACGTCTCCTTGTTATCAACTTTTTCTTCCCCTACGGTTTCTCTCTCTCTCCTTATTTCGTATATATTATTTTACCTTTTGGTGTAGGTATACGTATATCTCTCTATACTCGTCTCTCGCTTTCTCTCTGTGCATAACGTAATCACGTGTATGTCTCCATGAAAGGGTGTGTTTTCCTGGATATGCGGCTTATGTCGTCATTTTCTTCTCCGAGGAAAAGTTAAAAGGCTTCGTTTTCTCAGAGAGTGACTGACTCGTCTCATCATCATCTTTACTAGTTCACTTTTTCTTTATTTCCACTCTGCCTTGAATCATCCTCTTATTCACCATCACCACATGTATACTATACTATACTGAATACTGCTCATTTTTTCATATTTTTTTTGTTTTACTTCTCTCCACAAAATTCACTTCCTTCAATTCCCTCTGATTATCATATATGTACTTTATACTTCGCTTGGTTTTGAGGTTTTAGCTTTGTGGGAAATGCTTATGGAGAAATGCCAATTTTTATGATTTCTTAGACTTAGTGTCACTCACGTAAAGAAATAGAACAAAACAACTTTCCTCACTTAGCTATGCATATGGAAGGAGAGAAAGTATGGGATGTGTGGTGTGGTGAGAAAGGGAATAAACATTGGTTGACAGTAAGCTTTCAGGGAAGCAGACGTTTCTTTCTACAACTTTTACAGCTGGAGACAAGTGACTTTCTCGAGAGATATGATGGAAAAAATGAAATTCCAAGGGAAATAATACAAAGTCACCACAAAGTTGCAATAATGTACGCCGAGAAATAATCTTTAGGATTATTTTTTTCCTTTTCGTCGTATTCGTCGCTTTTCCTTTCCGTAACGAGACAATCTTTTGTCTTCATATATTGTTTGATGGTGAGTTTTATCCGTGTGTGCAAAACAGTCGAAAAAAGAGAGTTAAGGACACCTTTTATTTCCTCCTGAGTTCAGCGAGGAATAAGTTTTTAAGACAAGGACGAGAATAAATTATCTCCACTTTTTACTTGATGGAAGCAACTTAATATTTATTTTAGCCTCCTTCTTCTTCTTCTTCTCCTTCACACCACGACGAGCGCGTATCAAACTTGGGAAAAATCTAGCCTGAAGCTGTAAAAAGTCGTGGTTGCACAAACACATACACACACAAAAAAGCTAGCGACATGTCTTATTTTTACGATGTCAAACTTTGCATATTATAATTACGAATTTTTTCCTCCTCCTTTTTTGTCTCCGAAGGAAGTTTTAGGCGACAAATGTGAAAGGGAGTGTGAAGAAGAAGAAAAAAGTAAAATCAACTCAAACTCAATGACTGTGACTGATGAAAGAGAGGAAACTGACATTGTGTTCCACACTTGTTCCTTCCAAGGGGAAAAAGGTAATATAACGAAGTGAGAGTCGTTAAACACCTTGACGAAGCGACAAATATGAAAAATTTTCTCTCCTTCTTTTTATTTATAACGCTTGTAATCTTCCAATCTCCAGACACGAGAGTAGCAGAGTATAAGAGATGGGGAGTTGGCGAAATGGCGATGATGACGACAAAAAGAAATAACTCTGGTTGGTCTGGCCTGGCGTGTGATATTGAAGATGAGAATGGTAGCGATGATGATAACGATGAAAGCAATAAGCAACAGTAGAATTAACGACAGACAAGACCTAGATTACATGACTTGCTTACTACTCCATTCCTCCATGCTCATTCGTTGCGATTACTGGAGAAAATTGTAGCGACATCAGCTCTTTTGTTGGCAGTGCATATATCCCTCCTTTAGAATTGGAGACTACGGAGCTGAGTTCGAGAGAGTGAAAAAATATGAAATGTAAAAAAAAATATTTTCTAGGATACGCGCTACTCCTATTTTCTACTCCCTTTCCGTCTCTCAACTCGTATACGTACACCTATACGAACCCGTAGTTGCATCAAGTGTGCTCTCTCCTCGCCACCAAAAAAGGCTGCTTCCGTGTGTGTGTGTAGCAATTTCAGTGTGACTGCATAATGAGACCCATAAAATTCCCTGTCGTAAATGTCCACGATAATAATAGCAATAATGGGAAGAAACGAGAGAAAATGTTATTATGAAAGAAGACCAAAGCCTTAAAGTGTGCATTATGTAGTATGTGGCACAGCTTGGCGAGCCAAAATGTCTCACCTCAAAATTTGGTTACACTCCTCAGTCAAACCCATAAAACAACAAAAAAGCGGGTGGAAAAGGAAGCAGAGCAGAACCAGGCACAGTGCACACACTACCTTTTTCTTCTTCCCGAGACCAATAATTAATGCGTATGAATAGCCTTAAGTGTACATAAATCCAGTCGAGTTATCTCATCTCTTCGGCCCTTTTTTCTATTTTCCACACTTGTCGACACGAGGATGAATATGAATATTGAGGGGGAGCAGCGTGAGGGAGGCGAAAGGTGATATGATTATGATGAAAAATGTATTTTATGGAAATCGAATAAAAAATACAGGAGTGGTGGAACGGTGGACATAAAAGGAAGAAAAAATTGTAGTTTTTCCAAATATAATTTATTTTTGGGATATCCTCGCTCTCGATGTGGATTAAGAATAATATATGTATCTTATGTATGTATATAAACTGCACGCAGAATAAAGGACTGTGTCTTGAAAAACGTCTTGAATATTGTAACTTGTTACGCACGAGTACCTCCAGTCCTTCTACCTGAATACCTAAATAGTTGTATACACAAACAATACTGCCTCGTTTTAAACAAGCTGACCCAACTCCAAATGTGGTAACGAGGGTGTACCACAGTGAGCTGTGAGCTAGAGGCGACTCACAATCAGGTTGGACCCTGTCAAAATACAATACACGTATAGTCTCCTAGAATGAGTGTGAGTTGTGTTGCAGTGGTAGCATCACTCGAAAAACTGACTTTACTCCTTTTCTCCAATATCCACTCGTCGCTCGTCACTTCTAATGGTGATCGTATCGCAGGCGAATCAAAATGAACATCGTAAAAGTCAGCCAGGTGTGCAGTCAATATTTCATATTTTTTGGGGATATGCTGTTTGCTCTCTGAATATACGTACAATGTATATGCTTGTGTAAGACATAAATGTTGTGTGGATTTCAGTGGGAGAGTACACAGCAAAAAGGAAGCAAGAGCAAGAACCAATATGATTGACTCGCTTGCTCTTTGTTAGCTTCCTGAAAGATGGTGGTTGGCTAACCACATTTTTTAGTTGCTTAAAACAGGAAACGGTCTAGCAGCAGCACATGAACACACGTGAAGTATTAAGCAAGCGAGCAGCACACCTTCACCGTTTCCACAACAGGCGTCCACCTTTCATGTGTTCTCTACCAACTGTACAGTGCTACGTTACTAAATGTACGCCCACTCCACAAGTTGGGCACGTGAGAGGTGAGTGTCCATTATTTCACCGGTGTGTTGACGGTATCATTTGCAGGTCTCCCATTGTATGATTTATCAAACTATCGAGATTTTTTTAAACATTTTTCGAATTGCTTGCCGGATTTATACAACCTGTGTTTCATGATTTCCTATGTACAGTATTATTTTTTACCAAATGGCGTGAGAACCTAATCTTATCTTCCAGACATGCATACAGTTGACAAACGTTTAACATTAAATCCGAAGCACAAAATGGCGTTGATGATGACAAGTGCAGGAGATCACAAGACAGTTGTTGGCTCTCGTCCAAGAAAAAAACCATAGTTTTATTTGTAATCATCAACACAACACGACGTTACCGCATTGTGCTTATTTGTTAGAATCCCAGAGTATTTAGGATGGACCTATAGCCCACTCCCACACTACCCACACTGACATTCGCATCTACTTTAATTCATAAAGTTTATATATACTTTTAAGTAATCGCACGTTTTAAATGTATATCTATGAGCTGTGCACACATTCGGTGCAGTGGTTTCTCCATTTTGCTTCTCTATGCAAAAGGAAGGGAAAGTGCACCCAACACAAAGGGATATAAATCGAGCAGGGAACCAAGTGGAAAATGATTTTATCCAAAGGGATTTCCAAGTTCACAGCATGTGAACAACGTGTGTCTTTTTTCGCCATTGTCACACAATACTACTCCACAGTCCATATATACGGAAACAAAAGATATAGCTAAAAGATTCATGGGATGTTGAACAAATATTTTTTAGGGATATTACACCAGCACCCGGAACACGACTTCTACACATGTAACATATAACCATGTACAAGAAGTGGAATTCTTTTATTTTTTTCATCCTTTTTAAAAAACATGCACATGTGTGTATGTATGTATTATATGTATGTGTGCAATGGAGGAAGTAATACGGAACCATTTCTCTCTCGTGTGTGTAGCATTTCTTTGAAGGAGCATAAAATGTTTTATAATTTTGTTTTATTGCAAGAAAGGCAAGACCGAATGTCATTACAATAAACATGTCGTTTTACAACAATATGAAGCTGGTGAAATTGAATGAATGAATAAAAAATGTAAAATAAAACAGTGCTGTGTGCTGTTGCTCTGCACACATCTCGTACGACACGCGCTGCTCAGCAAAAGTCTTTATATTTTCATTAAAATCCAACCACAAAAAAGGTGATCTTATACACATGAAATGTGAATTACCAGCTTGTAACTTTTTCCTTCCTGTTTTTATAATCTTCTCTCCTCGGAAGAAGAAAGCGAGAAAAAAAATACTACTTCCCACTTTTGTCCCCGCGAGTACAAAGAGAGGGAGAGAAAGAAGAGAAAGAAATGACACCAGAAACTACATTGACAATATTTTTCTAAGAGATTAGATACCAGCTGCTGACTGCTTTTAGTGAAATTAGAATTTTCTTCGCTTCTTCGAAGCAAGACAAAAAATCTTGACAAAGGGAAAAAAGATGAGAATAGGGAGAAAAGTGGTGCGTCTTGAAGTTTCCTTTATTTTTAGAATGTGAAGAAGGAAGAATTGTTGCTGATGCAGTTCATTTTTTAATGTTTCGTAACTTGGTTTCTGTTCCTGCTTCTTACGTCTCGTGGAACATATGCACTTATACGCTTTCATACAAAAAGCCTGCTCGGTACGTCAGCAGATATACCTGAAACAACACAGTTCTCTAAAAGATTACAGAGAAACATATGGTTCTCTCAAATAAGAAATGGTAATAGCACCAATGACATGTTTTATTCTATCACTTGGAAATTAATCATACTCCTGGAGACAGTTAGAAAATGGGTGCTTACCGGGAAGAGGCGCACACGCATTTTGGAAGCTTTCCTAAGAATAAGGATGTAGCATGGAGAAAGCGGAAGGAGAGTTGGCTTCAAAGGAAGATGACATGGTTTTTTTTCTTCTCTTTCAGCAGTCATATGTATGTACTTTAACAAAGCATACAATATGGATGTCTATGGTTTGATATTTTAGTCAATTTCATCATAATGTGGATGTTATGTCTTTCCTGTACTAGTACATTTTGATATAAATATCTGCAATAAAGTCAATAATAATAATAATAATAATAATTGAAATGATCTCGAAAGCCAGAGTGCTTTTCTTGGAATGCACGAAAAATGACTGGGCGATATTGCTCGAGTACGGTACACGTTACGTGGATCGGTTATGACATGTTACATGTTTTTTTAGTCTACAGGTTTTTACACTAAATTGTGTCCTCTCTGTGGCAAGAAAACGTGCAGCACGTGACTTCAAGAATGAATACCTTCGCTAACGAATCAGTGAATCACTAAAGCGAAAAACGCTTTTATTCCGAATTTTTTTCCTGATGATAAATGTTTGGTCATTCAATCATCCACGAAGTGGAAACCAGTCACTCACATCTTTTAGAAGTGAACAGAGAACTGGTCAATCAACAACAAATTGGAAAGGAATTTTCAACGAGTTTAAATTTGCACGCATGGACTCAGGCTATGCCACATGTCACACATTTGAAACCTCATATCGACACGACACTGAATTTAATAAAATTCTCTTTTCGTTGAAGTCTGCCTTTGATGTTGAAGCATGTGCTCATGTGAAAGAGAATGTTAACAAGATCAAATGGAAGCATATAGAAGACTGGTCTTTAACCCACGAAGTGTAATTAAAGTCGAGAATAAAAAGGGTTCAATTTGCTGTGCACTAAAACATGTCAAGAATTTTTCGACCTTAAATGTTAACTACAATAGTATGCGAGTAACAACAAAAATGACAAAAAAATATTCGCTATTTTTCCTCGGAAATAGGGTATAACCGCAGTATTCAATGTTACTGTAGAATATATATGAAACCTGTGTTTAAAGGTATAAAATTGGTTGGATTATCTGTCATGCAGAAGTTTAAAACACTTCACAAGGCATAGTAGCTATTTTCCTCTTGTGATATGCAGTAAAAAATGCAGCTAACAATGCTTATCCTCTTTCTGGAAATGTTGCTCTCCTTCTCTCTACTCCAGACCAAGGAGAAAGATGAAAGGAGTGGAAAAAATAGCGTGCTTTCGTGGAAGCTGAGTGGATGGAAGTGCTTTTCTGGAAGAAACGAGCTTGTTAACTTCATGACACAACTGCCTTGATCCCTCTCCATTCCCCTTCATTTTTACATATAAGTTTCCTGACAACTTTAAAATGATTATGATCCCACTATTTCTATAAGATGACCAATTTACAACTTTCAGAGTGTGTTTTTTCTCGAGAGCAGAGAGAGAGAGAGAGAGATCTTTCTTGAATTATTCATTGCGTTTCTAGGTTCCACACAGAGCAACTTGGATTTCATACTTTGTCCCTTTCTAGTTCCGGAGCTTTTCTAACTTCCTTTCTACATTTTTTATATTAAGTAAAATGAATTCGTTAAAGGAAGTATCTAGTCATGTCCTCCCCCTTTTATTCCTGTATGCCCTTTCCAGTTTCATATAATGAGTAAACATTGTTATAAAAGTACATTCATAAAATATATACTGAGGACTGATGCAATAACTTACCTTAAGAGTAGTAATGCACCTAGAATTCAAACAAACCCTTTCTGGGAAACGTACATATTACCACACACGATGAAAAGTAGAAAGCTCTCGTGAGTGATTTCCAAATCACTCAAGAGACTGAGGAAAAGTGGAACTGCGTAAACACCTACATTATGCAAACGGTGAAATGTTGTAAGCGCTCAGAATAATATAATATCCAGCTTCCTATATATTTTTATGCGTTTGTCATAAAGCCAAAATCCAGAGTTGCCCACTTATGATTTGGCAAATGTAGTAGCCATATCCATTTCTACAATATTTTAGGTAGGATTCCATATTTCTGACTAATGCACGTATTTCGATGGTGGTTTTGCAATGTGCCTTGTTTGAAACATTTCATCAATTCAGAATGACAGTAAACAGCGGAATGTTAATTGCTATCCGGAGATCATCCTTAATTTTTTGAGCATTCCTCTTTCAACTTTCCAGCCGACTACCCTAACTTTTTAGCATTAATTTTGAGCGTGGAATGATATAATAAATACTCGAATCGATTTCAGAAGCCCTTAGGTTGAGCTGCCCTGCCCTGGCTTTCCGCAACATACGGTTTTTAATATGTGCACACGAACATACATACATCAAACAGAGGAAGCAGCTTTCACTCTCTCTCCAGGCTTTGTATATTTTATCAAGTTCAATATTTAAAATTCGGATCTTCGCCACAACAAACATGGATATCGCAACGCATTCCATATCTTTTTCCAAGAGTCGGATTTATTACACTTGGCTAGCTTTCGGATTCTCTAGACTCAACTCTCTCTCTCTCTCTAGGCAGAAAAAGTATGTAGCAACTTCCCCAATTTCTTCATCTTTTCCACGTTACTGGAATGGATAGGAAGAGGAGTGTAGTGGCAGTGGTAATTAAGCATAGTAGCATTTTTGGCCCTTAGGGCTTGATGGAAAGGAAAGTTAATTTAAATACCACTTCGAGCATCTTAAAATATTGCTACACACGACGAGGACGCTTGCATCCTCGTCCCTCCCGACATTAATATGCCCAGTCAGGAATCATCTGTGAGCTTCTTCTACTTCTTCTTCCTTTCCCCCGTTTACATGAATCACCATATTGTTCTGTTTTTTTAATGCTGGGGAGCGACGAGGAAGAAGAAGTAAAGCCTCCTCTTGTCAGACATATATGCATTCACATTTGTCTGTGTAGTAGTGGTATGACACTGCATACATCTCCATATATATCGTCGTGACCTTTTCCTCTCGTTTACTTTACTTATGCCCAACCAAGATTAGAGTAATAACTTGGCAAAATGATAAATCCCTTGGAAATTTCGAGACAAGTGTGTTGTGTACCGGCTTCTCTCCGTTCCGTAGTAGTAGTAGCACTCTTCAACAAACACTTGAAACATCTGCTCTTGTAGCTAAACTCTAAAAACTCGTGCATATGCTCTCCATGCTTCTTCCTCCATGTTTGCATTATCTTTCGAATACTATCCTAGAGTATAATTCTTGACTTGAAGAAGAAAACTTTCTCCAAGAGTTTCTCCTGTAAAGAAAAAAATAAGATGGAGAATATCCTTGAGAATTTTCTGCTAATGAATAATGGCAAGTTTGTGGCATTAAAGCTGAAAACTATAAATTCCTAGAGAGAGTTTTCTTTATACAAGGAAAATTTTTGAGGAGAGTTAATAAAATGAATATGTTTTTGTGTGTGCTGTGTGCACCATCATCGACTGAAAAGACGAAGATAAAAACTCAAGTATTTCCACCACACAAAATGGATGAATGTATCGGAAGGGGATTTTGTTGTGCAAATATGCTCTAGGCAAAAAAATATGAATATGAATTTGAAATGAATCAGGAAAGTATTGAATATACATGATGAAGTTTTTTGGTGAATTTTTTTTGCCTCGAGCGACATTCACCAAAAAACTTTTTCAATACTTGATGAGAATGTTTACATTTTGGTGGTTGTTGAGCAAACAAACGTAAATACTTTACTGAAATGTATGGCTTGATTTTAGGTATGTTGGATGAGTTTTCGATTTCCAGTTTTCGGAAATATGATGCCAGATTTGGTTGGATGTGTGTGTGTGCATATATAATTCCAATTAAAATGGGAAAGTCGTATATAAAAGATATATGTATGTAATAATGTGATTTTACATGGATGCTGTATAAAAGGAAACCACAAAACTCTAAAGTATGTTTGTATGTCTGCATCCGCACTCGTGTGTATTTTCGCTAAATAATTCATATTTGTGAACAAAAACCTCATGTACACGTAACTATTTCACATGTTTTTGCTTCAGAGAATTTTCTAATTAGTTCGTTAGGCAAGACCTTGTAACAACAACAGAGAGCGAAGATATGGAAGGAACCAAACTACAAAGTCAAAAAGTATAGCGGATTTTATATTTTCATCGAAAAGCGTCTGAGCATTGTTCAGGATTTTGTATGAGCGTTAATGAAGTAAGTGAGCTCGGTAATCATCTAATCATCAAAAGGGATTATTTATCTAGTCAACCGAACACTCTGAATTCCTGGTTGATCCCATGATCCTTCTACAATTTCCAATGACTTTTCTGTCAATAATACATCTCGTCCAGGTCCATATGTGCACACAAAGATGTTTATCCCTTTTTCCTTGTGTAACAAAATTTTAATCTTGTGGTCTTGCTCGTGCTTATAGCTTTCCTAGATTGCCACTGAGGAAAAACATGGTGGGAGTGGGAGAATGGTATGGTATTCAACATTTATCCATATCTACTTTTGAAACAGAAGTATATAATATGGATAATATTCTTCTTCTCCAGAAGCCTCTTTATGCCTTACAAATATATAAGTCCAGCTGAATAGCCACTGGATATTGGGGAACTGCTTAAAATTTAGAAAAGATATTAGCAAAACTGTTCTAACTTTTGAATTCTCTCTCTCCTCCTCCCTGAAAAGCCAATATCATTGCGAAGATAATTTTGTGTAGAAGTTGTGAAAATTCCTTGTGCATTGTGTTACGTATATAAAACATCACGTAGTTGTACCAACATCACCACCGCCACTGCTATTTGTAAATGATTGTGAGGATTACGTATTATTCTCTCTCTCTCATTCTAAATACAAAACACATCGGAAAAACTTTAGCAGAGAGGGCGACTGACTATATGGCTATTTTGAACTTCCTCTTTGCTAAAAACTCGCCAGAGATACAAAATGAAATAAAGGAGGATGAAACCGCAGAGATGTACGTCGTGAAATGTAGGGAAATTGTAAAAGCTTCGAGCTCGCTATTTAGGTTAGAGAGAGATATTCTCCTCCTCACTACAAGATATTAGAGTTTAACAGCAAGAGAATGCTTTCAACTGTCCATCTATCTCGAATCACATGGACCACTAGAGCTTATATATATTTATATATATTCCGGCTGGTCTTTTGTTTAAAAACTTTATCATTGCGTTGCATTCACCCGTCCACCCCAAACAACATTCCCTTTATCCCACAAACTCTGATGGTAACGAAATCATATTCCTCTACTGCAACTCTAAGATAGCACTTTAGAACCCTTTTGAAACTTTTTTTCTCTTTCTCTCTCTCTCTCTCTCTCTCTCTCTCTATGATCATCGTCATGATGGTGATGATCATCATCACTACTATACTTCTGCTCGTAGTCGGCAAAGGGAAAATCTAGTTTTCCCGGAAAGCGGCTTAACATAAAAAACGAAGCAGGAGAGAGAGAGAGAGAAGAGAGAGCACACAGGAAGCACAAGATTGGAAAGTAAAGCTGGTTATTATAATACTCCTTTTTGCTTGCATATTAGTCCAAGCAACTATATACATTTTCCAGTCTTCTGCTTTTCTCTCTCTCTTTCGCAAGAGTCAGTTCGAAGTACTTTTTCAGAGATACCGCGCGACAATCCACACTCTTCTCGAACAGAGGAGGGAAATGGGTACAGAGTATAGAAATGTGGTTTTTTTAGTAGAAGCCAGAAGCGATAATTCCATCCAAACCAAAGGCACACACCAACCCAAACCAAGGCGAGATAGGATATTATGCATATGCATGCAGAATAGAAGAATAGTTTTGTAGGTTTAACATAAGCTTCCACAACCACTCCTCCTCCGTTCTCTCTTGGAATATTCTCCAATTTCCCATTATCTTCTCCGATGTAGCTCTCTTTCCCTAACACAAGCTTCACAATTGAGACAAAGTTTTTTTTGTACAATTTTTTTGTAGGTTACCTAACGTGTTCTCCCGGAACTTCAAACAAGTATTTCATTCCAACAGATAGATTTTATAGTTCTCATTCCGCGGGATAATAGCAAATACAATATTTTCAGTCAAGTCAGTACAGCTTATAGAAAGCATGTTTGGATTGGAGAGAGGAGAAAAAAAATGGGAAGAAAAGGAGAGCTTTTTACATTGCGTCTGCATGGACGAAGCGGATACAAAAGGGAATTCATTTTTCTCTCTCGTTCTCGCGTAGGAAGCGCATAGCGAGAGAGAGAAGGTAACGAACGAACGAATTTGAATATCAAACATTTCTTTGCATAACTAACTGACGCAATGAGGATGGATTATTTGTGCAGGGTAAAAACATAAGTAGTGGGGAGGAATAGGGAAAAAGGACGATATAGGATACCAACTTTGGACTGGAAACCCGGAATGCTCCCCCAACAAAAAAGCCTCAGCTCTCATATGCCAAACTCATATTCAAAGGTTTAAGACAAGAGTTAGCTTAAGGCTGGAGAATCCACAATCCACACTCCTTTTACATTTACGTTAGAAAAGGGAAAAAATATGCCTCCTGTATACTTTAGAAATGTATATTATATGAGTAGGTTTTCAAAGCAGTAAAAAATGTGTAAGTAGGTAGACACCATCCTGCATTTTATTTCCACATCGAAATTTCTTGCCGTATGCTTTTGTGTGTGGGATTCTTTCCCCTTGTATTGTATAAGATTAAGCCTTTTCTCTCTCTCTCAAACCACACTTTCACATTTACCATTTTTCATTTATTCCTTCAGATACGAGATACCCTGAAAACTTGAGTCTTTCCCTAAATTTCGTGATGTACATATATAAATTCTACCTTATGTAAGTGTACCACTATACTTTCATTTCTCCACTGAAATTTCCTCGCTCGTATTCTCTCCCTTGTTTTTCTATGCTTCTCTGCAATTTGAATTACAATTTCAGCACATTTTACAATATTAAGTAGTGCGCTTCGTTTTTTTCGTAATAACCTGCTGCTCCTGTGGTTTTCTGTCATCATCAAAAAAAACTCGACTAGAGAAAGTAATTGGAGTGGGGAATGTAGTATAGTGAACTTGCATTACCACCACCACCACACTTCTATATATTATGCTCGTTTCGAAACAGACGACGGGGAAAGAGGAGAGGATTGGATTAAATGGAAAACTTGATTTATCTCTTATCAATAATATGCTTAATCCGCTTCGACTCATACAACATACATAACATCATCCAAGCAGTGCATACTTAAAGAAACATTCTTTCCCAATCTCTCTACTACCAACAACTCAAGGGAACTTTTGAGAGTGTGCGCTCCCACACGCGCTCCCAAATTCATTATGTAACAAGCGGACGGAAATCGAGGGAAGCATAGCTTCTTTTTTTATTATTACTTCACAAAAAAAACCGCCTAAACATACTTTGTGAAATCCGGTAGTGGAATGTGTGCATTACTGGGAAAAGTATGTTGAAATTATTAAAAAAATGCTTGACTGCTTGCTAAAAACTGTATTTTTCCCACGCGCGCTCATGTTTTGCAATGTTATAAAATATGAAGATTTTTGCTACTCTCACAAGACACATTGCCAAGTTGCGAGAACTGAGAGTTTTTGAGCGAGAGCAGATATGATGATGATGATGTTCACATGCACATGAATTAGAATTATGAGGGGAAATCTCCAACATATTTTCTTTTCGCTTCAGTTCCTTATCCTCATCGTTGTCGCTTTTTGCTCTGGGTTGTTATGATGGTGCTTTATAACACAACTGTCGATTACGATATGAAATGGGATTCCAGTCGACGGAAAGTAGAATACAAGGTGAAATACATTAAATATTAGGGAAATTCTTCTTTTTTTCTCACATTATAATCAACGAAGCGAGCATCACATTTTCGACAGTATTAGCATCATCATCATCATCACAACCATAACAGTTTGAAGAATCGTGAAGAGTCATATAATCGAAACACCGCATCCAGAGATCCCCATTCCTTTTTCCATATTGTGTGCATTTTATGCACACGCTTAAAATGCAATTGGGATTTTTGGTGCCAACTCGAGGAAAGCATATACTGAAAGCTCAAGAGTTTGAATTGAAATCAAAAAAGGAAGAAGAAAAAAAGTAGGAAAAGGTGGCATGTCTGTCTGCCAGAAAGCTTCTTTTTTCTCAATAAAACCACGATATTTTTACCAACCACACGAAGTAAAGGAGAATGATGGGGGAAAATGGTGCAATGTACGAAAATAAAAGTTCTGAACCGTTGCCTTCTTTTTTTTCTTGAAGGAGTCAGTCAAGTGAAAGGAGATCGAATCAAGATTTCTCTTTCTTTCTTTTTTTATTCCATGTTATTACATATCGAATAGAGGTTTCTCCTCTCTCCGAGATGGCAAAAGCAACCTGCTAAGTACTAACTTTCCATTTACTTTTCCCTCGTCCAACCCTTGTGTACGTAAACGTCCATACAGATGTCAAAAGGAAAACCTTAAGCTGCTTACTCGTGTCCAAAAGATATAAGGGGTTGGTATATGTTGTGTGTGTATCTTTGGCTTTAAGTAATAATGCATGTTATACCCAACAATATGCATACTAATGTACATACATGTACACACTCTTCTTTAACCGGATTGTGTATGGTGGCATATAGCGAGAAGACGAAGCAGAAAAAAAACTATTTGATTGGATAGGTTGAAAAGGGAAAAAAGAAGAAGACGAAAAAGAAAAAGTAAAGAAAGGAAAGCAGTAGTCAGTCAGTTGAGGAGAACAAGTGCAAAGACTGTTGCTGGTGAAAAGGAGTGGTGATGTGTCCTTCAGAAAGAATTTTCTCTTAGATGCTATATATTCGTACACACATGCCATCCACTTTTTCCAGAACTTATGGACAGACTTACTTAAAGAACGAATATTATACCTCTTTGAATGATTGTCTTCCCTGTGGTTTTGTACTTGCACCTTGTTCATGTTCGTATAAGAGAGGGATGGAGAGAGAGAGATGCGATTGTGTTTCGATTCTGAAGTAAAGTAAGTGTAAAAAACGTGTGCTGCTGGTGGATGGCCATTGGGTTCGTTGGTTGCCACCAGATGCTTCTAAGCGCATTTTGATAGAAAGGCTTAGGAAGAGTACACCCGTTTTGAAGCAATAAATCTCCAAGCAGGGAGACAGGGGAAGAGAAGGGTTTCTGGGATTGATGTTATGCTTGCATATTCCATCTTGCATCGTGCTGGTTTGGAGTTGCGACTTAGGATTCATAGTTTGCATTGAACAAGAATATTTCATCTAATCATTCAAGATTTTCAAGTGGTACTTAAAATTAAAGAAGGAATAATACGTTATATGCTTTCAAGGTGATTAGTACAACTACCAGCGATAATTTTAAAGGATACTAGTTCGTTAGTGATGAATGAATCATTGGTCGATTGAATATAGGATTACGTAGATTTTATTCTTTTGTAAAGTTTTCAAATTTATTTTAAGTTCATCGAGTCCCTTAATTACGCATATGATCTGACAGATTATGACAGCATAGTTATAAAAATTAAAAATTAAAGCGTCTTCGAAAAGCTTCAACTTTCTAAATTTAAATAGGAAATGGTTTTGTGTTCATCCAATTTATTAAAACAACGTATTGTCGACTCATTGTCAGTTTGGAAAGTGGAAACATAATATTAACCTTTTGTACCATGATTTGGGCTACTCTATTAATAAGCGGTCGTATTACAAGAACCGTACTCGAAACCAGACAATGGAGGAAATGCATCTATAAATTTTAAGATTATATATGTGCTCTGCGCCTACACGAATACTGATGAGGTGGCCTTCCTCTACACATGGTGTTGTGTTCAATGCAGTGTAACTTGCAGCACACAAAAAGGGAATAAAATAATACATGCATAACTCTACTTTTAGATATATAGTTATATAGTACACATCTACTTCGTGAAGAACGGCCCGGACTCACACAAGAAAAAATTCTGCTGTATACACATACACAACCACTCCACACAATATCATCTCACTCCCACCACACCACACGTTTGCAGCATCATATCAGCCCTAAAAGTATAATCAGACTTTATTGAGTTGTGGTTTTAATCTAGGAGAAAATGATACCCACGGGGGTCATTTCCCAGGCGCAACTTGTATGATTCCTCATCTCAGAGCTTGGAACAGCGAGCAGAGAGAGAGAGCGAGAGGGCTAGACAAGACTCCGCCACTTTTCCACACTTTTTTTCGCGATGAAACATTTCCATCATGCAGAAACGTACCTATAACACAAAAAAGAAACTTTATTTCTTCACCTTATACCCACAGAATTCTTAAAGGCGTCTATTACTTTTTTTCTCTCTCTCCCCCCTGTTTCGTACACTTTACACGCACTCAGGAAGAAACGTCTTAACAATACCAACACAACATGCTTGAAGTTCACTTCACAAACATGCGAGAAGAGAGCGAGAGTGAAGTATATATACGGAGAGAGAGAAAAAATACTTCATTCGGCGAGTAACCAGCCAATGTACTTCATTCTCGCTTAGGGAAACCATGTTTTTCCAATGTTTCACTTTTTATACTCTGAAAACTTGACGTTTCACCAAGTAGGAAAAATTGCTATTTTCCCCACTATCCATACTCAACTACATCTAATCTGAAAGGTACATTAAAGTGTAGTTGTGAAGAAATTTTTTTTCGTCTTCAAGAAATGAACGAGTCACTTCACTCACCATACCACCATTCTGAAGCCCAAAGGCTTCAGAGGAAAAAAACATTTTTAGATCTTGACAAACCATTTGTTAACAAGGATGCATCGCTGGAAAAAGAATGGGCCTAAGTGAAGTAAAAATTAAGGCTCACACATAAAAAATGCTATATATATATACAGCGTCAAGTCCATATAGCCAAACCACCATAATGATGCAATGTGGCTAAGGGGAGAAAGCGTGCCAAATACATCCATATAAAGTGTAACTGCGAATGAGAGAGGGAGAAGAAAAAAGTGCGATGTGATGTGTGCTATCATCAACTTCCACCAAACAACTCTACTCTTCTTTACTACGTCCGTCCATCTACGCCGTCATTGTTACAAACGATTCTGATCCAGAGCAGACAACCCACTGGAAACTTATATGAGCGTACTATACTTTCCCTCAAAAATTTCTGGCTTGGTTATCTACTTGTTCTCACAATTTTCTTCTTCTTCTTAAGACGACCGAATGGGAGTTGGAGTATTTTCTTCTTCTGGCAAAAATGGTTAAATGCCTTTTCCAAGTTTTCACTACCAATACAAAAGGGTGCATAGGAAGAGAAGAGTGGATAGTAAAATACGTGCACATACGACGTACACACCAGGAAGACAATGCACCAGGGACATATACGGTATAAGACGTGGATATGTATATGATATGAAGGAAGGTTGAAGATGAGCTCAATTGAGATTTATGAACTATTCTCTAAGTATTTCTCGTCGGATCATTTCTCACCACCAACACTAAACAAAAGGGAATAAAATGAGAAAACTTGCCCTCGGAGCACAAACTCCATTGCATACATATTAGGAACAAGTGAGTTTTTTCTTTTCCTCTTCTTTTTTGCAGTTGTGTTGAGTGAGGTGGCGAAGTTGGAGAACTTAAGAGTCTAAACAACATATACAAGAATAGATAGAACCACACCGTCTTCTTAAGACGGAAGAATGATTCAGTTAAAATAGACGAGGAGAGAAGAATATAGGAAATAAATGTTATTCTGCAGTCTGGAATGCATATCACATCAATGCCGATCCTTGTGCTGACTGAATGAGAAGATGAGTTTGTAGATGTGTGTAGGTATATTTTCAAGGGAAAGGTTTTCTTCTTCCTCTACAATTTGTTCCATTTGTTCTTCTCCGAGTTTAGATTATTTTTTGAAGGGAAACTTTTCCATGTATTTCGTGTAAACGGTATGCCTTTGCTGATTTATTTAGCCTATTCCTCAAAGCAATCGTAGGAGGATATACATATATTTTTTGGGGGATATCTTATAGTGAGTAACATTTTGGGTTCATGTTCAGCTTTTATGCTCTGCCAAAATGTGTTTTTGCTCTGATATCGGAAACCGTTACCACACACACACACACACACATTCACCATCGCCAGAGTGAGAGTAGGAGTAGTAGGATTGCGGTACAACTCTCATTTGTGATTAGAGCTCGCGGAGAAAGTAAATTGTAACAAGGAAACATTTATATAAAGCATTGCTCTCATTTGCTGGATCAAAACTGGCCATGAAAGCGAAATGAAATGAAACAAGGAGCACGCACACTGACTACCAGAGAGTGAGAGAGAGAGAGAGAGAAAGTTGTGCGCGGCTTGGGTTTGCTTACAAAAGGATGAGAGAGTGGACAAGGGGGAATTAGGAGAGAAGAGGAGAGAAAAAAGCTGAGTACATAATATTAATCCTTGTAGAACTATGGCGGTGCGGTTTTTCCGAATTGAAGGGAAAGCAAAAACTTTCAGAGGAGCGATAAATACGTGTACGTATGTACATTTAACATCGACACACACACACTGCAGCAAAACCAACTCGCTCCACACTCGCTACACACATAACGAAAAAAATAACGAAACTCGACTCATTTTCGCCGTAAGACATTTTATTTGTCTCAGAATGGACCAATTTAATGTTGTTTCATCGCAGCTCTCTCGCTATTCCAGAAATATTCACTGGATATAAATATATGCTTAAATGCTTATACATATGTGCATACCTATAGTAGCACAAGCTGGATAACAAGATTGTGATAATATCCCTTTTCCTCTCTCTCTCTCTCTCTCTCTCTCTCTGAGGATCTCCCTCCGCTGATGATACTTTCGCCATTCCTCTCATTTATTTCGCCTTTTGTCGCCCATCAATGCAATGAAGTTGTCGCTTCCTTTGATGCTTACCAATTTTATTCGGATTCCCTTAATGTGCGTACTTCATTGGTTGGGTTCATCAATTACTTTTCTTATACGCTAGTGTGCTCCTCTCATTTGCCTCCAGCAGCAATAATACTACCGCTCACAGCACTGGACTGGAATTACTTACATAGATACATGTGCATATGTACACGTGGTAATAATATGTGATCTAGAATTTTATAGATGTTCCTTCCCCTAGTTTAGTGCACTTTAAGGGAACCTCTTGTTAATTGTGAAACTGCGATTATATCAGACATACAGACTCACAGAAGTATATACCATTCTGATTAAGTTTTAAGGTCTAGATGATACGATTTTAAAGTGCAGGTGTTGTCAATTTCCTAAAGAGGTTAATTAAATACACTAATTTCTCCAGGTGGCAACATCCAGTTTTGTTTTGAGACTTGAGAACATTGTTGGAGATTAGAGTACACACGTGTCTAGCATATTGAGCGCTTTTACATCTCAGTGGCCACCGACTCCCTGGTAATTCCTTCCATTTCCTTAATGACATCTGAGAAAAGTTTTTAGTCTTCCAGTTCGAAGTTTTTTCTTCTTCTATTCTGAGCTGTCTCTTCTATTCTGAGTTGTCATCTTCGACAAGAAAAAGAAGATATTCAAATGTGGTAGTGAGCGAGTTGGAGTTCATATTGTTGTATTCAGAAATGTCTCATACTGGACACTTTACGTCATTCAATATTCTAACAAGGAAAACCCCCAGTGGAAAAAAAAAGTTTTATTCTTGACGTACGCACGAGAGGAGCACAATGGAGTCAGACTTTTTCCCCTTTTTACTTTGACAGGGATCGTAATTGTCTGACAATTTGAGACTTTCCATCAACGTTGTAACTCACATTTGAATAGGGAAACTTGTGTCAAAAAGTCAGGGTGACTTTATGCTACGGTTATTTCTTTCTGTAGAAGAACAAACTTATCTATATATTTCTCCGAGTTTTTTTAGGTAGAGAGAGAGAAAATGTGTGCAACATGGTTCTTATGCTTTTCTCTTCTCAGCAGCTCAACTCTCACCAATTCCTTTTTTGAGCAAGTCAACATGGACGGATCACCCATCACATCACTCTAAGGAAATGAGAGACTAGTCATTGTCACAAGAAAGAAATTGAGGGAAGAAAGTTGGTGAGCTTTTGAGAAAAGAAACTTTTTCCCCGTTTCCTTCTGGGACAAAGATGCCTTCTTTTTTGGGTTTAGTTGAGGAGTAAAACAAAAAAAAGTCTTTCAAGCTATATACTGCGTGTGTGCATCTGAACTCGAGATACTACGTGGGTGAATGTGAATGTATGCACACTTTCCAAGATGTTTTTTATACTTAACGATTACCATACAAAATTTTCTGTTGGAAATGTTCCTTCGTTTTTGTGGACAGTCCATGTGTGATCCTCTGTCTTCGCCGAGAGTTTTTTTCCTTCTTCTTCTTCTTCTTCTCCGGGACAGTCGAGATAGCCGGGAAATAAATGGGGAGACTTTATGAATCTCTCTTTATTCTGACGACGACGATGATGATGGTGAGTGGCCAACGAAATGGAATAAAACGAAGGAGCAGGAACACAAGCGAAAAGGAAATAAAAGTTACCACTCGTAAAAGTAACGCATATCTGCATCCTCTCTCCTCATGACTCTCTCTATTACTTTTATTTGGTGGAGGTGGGCCCTTTTCCCCATTGTATATTCCTTCCGTTTTCCCAACATTTATTTCCAACTTATGATAATAGCTCTATGTAAAAAAAGAAAGTTTTTTGTTAAGTGAGGGAGCAGTAGTGGGTGAGCAATATCCGGATATTTTGTATTAAAGCATATATAGAAAAAAAGATCCAGTTGCTCCCTTTTTTTCCTTGTGTCTCTCAAGTGTCCTGAATCTTTTCGTCTTTGGAAAAGCTGAAGCAGGGAGAGAAGAGAGAGAGGGAAACGGTGATAGGAGAAAAGGAGCAGTGTAGTAGTTGTAGTGGTAGCAATAATAATAATCTTTTATACAGAGACAAACTGCACATCCCATCGCTTTTTTCCCTTTCCCTTGTCTGCTGACTCTGCTCCTCCATGGCGTAGTATTGCGTCTTGCCGGGAAGAAGCTGTTGGATCGTAGGGTAGAGTTTTTTTCTTCTGGGCTGGCTTGTCTGGTGCCACTGCCACCAACAACACCGCTGACTCCTCGGATGCTCTGGAAGTGGGCAAACTTTCCCCATAATTTCACTAGATTTCACCCTGATCGCACAACCAGAACAAATGGTCTTTGAGTTTTGTCGGCCAAATGAAATATATATGAAATGCAGAATGTACAGAGCTATTTGCTCCCCAGTATTTTGGCACGCGTTTTTTTGTACTTTAGGCTTCCCCTTTCTTCCTCCAATAGTAAATGCATTTGTGTATGTGCTACCTTATTTCTTGTGTTGAAGATCGTTTTTGAGTATTACACTATTTTCTCTCTCTCTTGCATTTCTCTGTTTTTTATTACTCTTGAACTTGCTCCCCTTTTTATTCCTTTATGGAAGCGGACGGCAATCCTCATGCAAGCACACATCACCACTTTCGGGATAAACTTTTTTTCTCGTGAGATGTGGAATATATTGTGGTATGGATATAGTATATAAGTATTTTTCTTCGTATCCAAAGGTATTTACTTCTTACACATATTTTTTTTATATTTCATTTCGTGAGTGGGTTTATTTGAAAAGTATCCTATGAATATTTTTTCTGCTCACCACAGACATACACATCTAATCCTACAAGCCTATGACCATTCAAATTCATGAAACGCAACTTCACCTTACATTTCACCGGAAGCAGAATGAAATGTTGAAAGCGAACGTGAAGAAAATGCTGCTGATTTTCTAATATAATTTGCCTCAGAAGAACTTTCTGAAACTTCGAAACGCGGAAATGAAACAAATAAAATTCGAGGTATATGTGAATCAAGACGATGATGACACGAGGTGGTTGTTGGTAACTGAATCGAATCAAGAGACAACCGGTCCAATGAAATTAATGTTTCAAAGAAAAGTAGACGCCCATCCCCTTCCACGTCCATCCATAATCATTTATGATTATTAGTGAGGGGACACTTTCCACTGTCAGGTGTATGTCGTTGGAAATCAGATAAAAAGTAAAAAGTATCAGAAGAAAGCTTTCACGAACTAGACAGTAAAAATGGTTGAAATAAGGTACGGGTTAAATCATAGTTTTTGAAGAACAAAAATGTCTACGGGGACCGGTTACGAAGTGAGACGTATTCTCGCCGATAGAATGTTAACCATTTCGGAATAAATTCCAAATAAGTGCTTTTTGGATACTTTTGACTATTTGACACGATGAATTATGAATTTGTCCGAGAATGTTCGACGACAACATATAAATAATACGTTTTATTATATGGTGATGAGAACTACAGGTCTGATCCATATGGGACATAAGTTAGTTAGCTATTCGCGCACACAAATCGTGAATTTAATTATTTCAAGTTTGAACTGCAAACGAAGTACTTGTTGCTAGAATGAAATATATTACTGCTATTGTATGGTATTCAAATAACCTTTTCCCATATAAAATGTTTCCAGGCGGTGGCAATTAACTTTTTCGGCGACGTTGAAACCACTTTACTTCAGTCATATCACAATGCTTTTTACTCTAAAACCACAAGAGTGGGACATGCAACACACCTGATAAATTAGATGGACTAAGTTTTTATTTTTTTTAAATAAGGGCGGCGTGTACTTCAAACAATTTTTAGAATCATTAATTGATCGCTAATTTAAATTTTTGACAACAACTAAAGACAATAATTAAACATTTAGCAACCTAAATCTCCCTCTAAATATCTAAGATGAATGTACTTTTAATGATACGCATTTTAAATCCTTTTAATTCAAAATGTAAGCAACTTTTCACGGTTATTTATTTTGCTTTATCATTGTCTTCTGAGCACGATCATCTAAACTTTTTTCATCACAGCAATCATATTTACAAGGGATGATTATTTATATTTATGTACCAAAAAAATAAACTTTCTGTTAAGTGTATTTTCTTTTCTTCCCTATGCCACACGAAAAAGGCGAATGGAGCAACGAAGCTAATAAATTCGACTAGCAAAAGTCTTATTTTGTTGTATTAGCAGCATCCTCGCGAACATTGGAGCTCTCCTTTTATAAAGATCCTTCAAGTCCAATATCCGTAATTCTTCTTTGAACTCTTCTTCATCTCATCACCATCATCATCGTCATTCTCATCATCATCATCGTGCTCTAGAAAAGGAGTATATAGCGCTGTACTTACTGGAGAGAGAGAGTTATATATAAACTTATGTGTATATCGTGTAAAAAAGAGAACGGATGAAATTTTCTTTCAAGTCTCCTCTTCTCTCTGTGTTTCCATGAACCGTGATCTAATGTGCACTCACATCTTACCCTCTCTCTCTTTAAAAAAGTATGTGTTCTCTATATGGATTTTACTTGTAACTTGCAGAGCTTCTTTCTCTCTCTCTCTTCCCTCTTCTTCTCCAATTCTGTTTTCAAGCACTTGTGCCCAAATTAATTTCTATCCTTTTCTCTTCTTTCTCCTGTCTCTTCTCGTTTCATTTCATCATCTCTCTTTTCCTCTTTTCCTCTCTCAAGTCAGCGAGACCTCGAAGCTACTTAATACAATACGATTCCTGGAAACACAACTCCGCAGCGCCAGCATATCAGCAAGAAGGAAATATTATGAATATGCGCCTCCTCTCACCATATATATAACATGTATAATATGAACTATAAACGTATCACTAAAAGAGATGATGATGAGGTGGCATAAGAACATTTTCCATCAACTAGTATTATAGACATCATATATGAGATATGACATACCCTACGTATATATTCCTTCCTTCTTCATCCGTATATCAAAATGCTCCCTTTTCGATTCCCTTCCTCAAGCCTCTGTCTTTTAAAATCTTCCACCTCTTTCAATGCAAAGAAGTACACTTGTGCTCAGTTTTAGTCTTCAAAATGCTCAGTCGTGCCATCATGTCATTCCGCTACTTTTCCTCGTGTTTACTATGAAATTTTCTCCTTGCTATGCTATTGGCATGCATATCTACACACAAACTACGAGTAAGCACTCTCTCGTTCTCACATATTTTGTAAATTTCCTCTCTCTCTCCTCTTATTATTGTCAATTCTTGAGAAATTCTCAGCTTCCTTCATCTGTACATCTGTAGCGTATGGAAAGAGCACAACATCTTTCACAAAATGGAAATAAAAGGCTTCCCACATCTAGACTTCAGACGATTTTTTTATCAGGAAAAAACAATTCTCTCATCTTCTCCCTCAAATTTACTCTTGCCTCAGCTCTGCTCTCTCTCATATTCTCATCTCCTCCTTCTTATTGACAGCTTACAACGGAGTCAGCAACATTTCACTTTTCTTCTTTTCCCTCCTTTAAAACTGGATATCGTAGTCAAAGAAGCAGATCTGCAACTAATAAGAAACATTCCAGCAAAAAAAGTTCCAACTCGGGAAAGAGCACACACTCACATCTCTCGACATCTCACACATGGCATTCTTGTCGCGATGTCGGAGTCATCATGAGAATTTAATGGGGTGTAATATTATTACAAAGATGCCATTCATTCCTAAATCTACGCGTATATACATCATCTCTCTCTCAAAAGTGATATTGTGGGCATATCTATATCTTCCATTTGCTGGATGAAGTCTTTTTCTCTCTCTCGATGAGACAACGAACAAATAAATTCTTGAGCGAATGGTATAATATTTAACATTAATAGATGCATAGGAAGCATCTGTGCTCCTCTACACGCTTTTCAATTTTATCATGGTAGCGTGAGTTCGTGCGATTTCTCAATTTTCACCAGAAAGAAAGTTATGTCTGGCAGGCATTTGAAACGTGCCCTTTTGCAAAATAATGTGAAAACAAGTTTTTCTCTCACAGTCGACCATATATTATTCCCACACGCTCATATATGAAGTACATGTTTTTACATTTTATTACAGTCTCTTCTTTTCTCATAGAATTTGTATACAATTTTTCCCTTCAACCGTGTTTTAAATAATTCCCTATGAAAATCAGGAAACTGCGGTGAAACGGTTGGCTGAGGGTAATATGCTGGCTGGCATCATCATCGTCATCCTGACCCTGGCATGATGGCACAGTGCGGTTCTTCCCGAAATAATAAAAAAACGAAAAATTCTTGTTTCTATTCGAACAAAGCAGAAAATAAGTAGTCGCATATATTAGTCGTCTTCCATCCTGGCTGGTTTCGTCCTTGTGGCATATGCACTGATAGTGGCAGTGGTGGTGTGATGATGTGGTGGTGGAGTGTGTACTGCATACATCAGCAGCATAAAGCGCTCCATTTCCAGCACTGTTGTTTCAAATCATTTTCCTTCTTTTTCCTCCCTTTTTTATTATTGCAAATGCATTATGGGAGATATACATTTGCACACATTCTTTCATGGATATTCCCCTCATTAAAAAGGAGTGGGAGAGAGCTTTTCGTGAGCTGTGGTAACACTAGTGTGTGTGTGGAGAGAGAGAGTAGAGAGTGGAGTAATAATGCAAGTATGTGCGAATGAAAATGTAGCGAAATGAAGAGAAAATAGTGGATGATATTATGGAAAACTGGTTTTCGGTGACGGTAGCGATGCGGTATGGCGAAGTGGTGATGACGATGGTATATATATGTGCTACTATTTTGCTGTGATACGAGAATAAGCTCTGGATGCCATGCCAAGCAAGGGGAACGTGACGACAGTCGACTGTTTCAAAGTCATAATGAAACCACATCATCATCATCGTCATCATCCTGCAAAGAAATGATGAGTCTCCTTCCTCTCTCTCCTTTTGCCAGCGTCCTTCTATTTCCCTATTTCAATAATAATAACCGACAGAGAGAGAGAGAGAAGAGAACAGGTCCAAAAAATACTGGAACGAAAACCGAAACGTCCAGGAGAGATAGGGACTCTGGTCTAGTCTTGGTGTGTATGCATGTATCTTTGCGTTTGTCTTTCATTTTCAGAAAGATACGAAGTTCTGCTCTGCTGATGCTGCATCATCTCTTCCTCTTCCCTGCCTCTGGCCCTGGTAGGATGGTGGTGGTACGGTGGTACATGTCTGCTGTAGCTGTATTACATGTTGCTCTTGTGCATGTGTGTGGCTTCCCTTCCAGAGCCTGACCAGAAAACGGAGAAGGCACATGCAAAGCGGAGGTTCCGTTCCTGGGAAATGATAAAACTGAAAATGATACAGGGAATAAAATTATCTTCGCTGGAAAATGGAGAGAGAGAGAGAGAGAGACTCGGTGGAGTGGTGATACAGAGTGAAAGCAACGCACGTTTTTGTATTTTAGATGAATTTGATGAGTTGAGTCAACATGAAAGTGAATAAAATGATGAGAGAAAGGAAGTGAAGTCCAAATGGGAAAAATATAAATGTATACGGCTTCTCTCTCCCTCTCTCCCTCCTTCGTTCCATAGACTTACCGTATCTCTTGAACCCATTGTGGAATAGAGAGACTGGTATTTTTTCGAAAAGAAAAACAACCACGGAAAACTACCCAGAGAGAGATCCCTTCTGCATAGTAATTATGAGAGTAAAGCTCTTCATGTCTGTGTGTTTACAGTAAAAAAATTCATTTCGTGTATCTCCCTTCTATTTTTTTCTCTCCTTTCTGGCTGAAAGCTTGAAGCAGTTTTACGTATTTTAAAAGTTCAAACGCATATGCATATTTGAGTAGAGAGATGGAGGATAGGGGTGTTTCATAATGGTTGGGTGGGAGGTACTATATATCCCCCCTTCAACACTGTTTCTAAATTGCTATCTTGTGTGATATGATGACACCAAAGAGATGACCTAGATGCCACTTTTTTTGTTGCTTTCATTGAATTACGAAAAATATGAGAATCTTGTAGTTGAGCATATAGCTCGCAATTTACCATTGTAATGGGAATGGGAACACAACACTGTCAAAGGGCCATCTCGTAAAATCATAAAATAGACTAGACATGTTAAGGAAAATGGAGGAATTAAGGGAACACAAAGGGAATGATTTCTGAGTGAAGAAAAGAGAAAGGGCTATGGTTTGTCATTCGACACACTCTCTCTCAAGTGTGCACTATGCTCCTTTTTCCTCGTGTAAAATATTCAGAGTAATAATGAAGATAACTGCCACAGGAAATACATTTGACTCTTTCACATAGTCAGAAAGTCATAATCATTGTAGCATTTTTATTCAGATGACATGTAGATTTTCTCTCTCTCTCTCTTTCTTCGCCACCAACACAGGAACAGGTCAAAATGTAACAGAATCACTCCTCCTCTCTTTCCTTCTGAAACAGGGACCGGGAGAGAGAAAGGAAAATGAAAGATAATTCGACGCGCGGAGAGACATCATTTTCTAAAAAAGAACTGTTCTCGATGGTGACATTGTGCGAGCATTATGTATATTACTTTTTGTATCCTTACAGCCATACTATACCAGGGAAAATGGGAAAGTGCGTCTCCTTTCTTTTTTCATACAGTCAACGAGACAAGAGAGAAGGAAGGTTTCTTCTTACCCTCAATTTTCAATGAACCACATCCCAATTACTCTCCTCTAATGCTATTTCTCCTCTCTCCTGTTCTTTCATGTCATTTTAGACGTAATTTGAAGTGGAAAAAGAAGAAGAAGGAAAAAAAAGTTGTGAAAAGAGCAGGGACGCTTTTATTTCATATAGCATCGTGATGATGATGATGATACTTAATGATAATACAGCACGCTGTATTTTTTTTATAGAAAAGATGGAATGTTGCTGGTACTCTCTCCCTTTTCTCGTATAAGTATTTACGAAAAGTTTAGCTCGAGTGACAGAGTCAGTGTAGTTGCTTCTCAGATCCAAGTATTGTATTATATGAATGATGCTGCTGCTGATGCTTACCGTACTCTCTAAAAGTATTATAGATTGTCGTTCTCTCATGTACGGATACTCACTACTCACCCTTCTCTCTCTCTGCTTGTACTTTTCATTCCATCCCACTTCTCCTCCTCCAATTCCATTGCAGAAGTGAGTGGAGTTTTTTTTCCTCTCTCCAACTAGCTCCTCTTCTTGCTTTTACTAAGCTCGACTTCAACTCTCTCTCTCTCCTTCCAATTTACTTTGAGTCAGTCAACCAGTCACTCTGCCACGATATCTTTGAGTCTTTGAAATATCCCTTCCTTGTGAGAGTAGATCTTATGAAGGATTAAATTATGCATCAAGCACATATTCTACAACAAACATACATCGCGTAGTAGAAAAGGAGAACATGGATGTGTACACAGAGCCGATGCCGCCACCACCATGAAAAACCCTTGTGCACAAAAACGTAAAATGGCAGGAGAAGAGAGAGAGAGGGAGAGAGAGAGTGGAGGACGGAGTATATTAGTAAAAGTGAAGTAACTTAGTTATGCCGAAAAGTGTGCTTTTGCATTACTTACAACATTGCATCATTCTACTTATTTTACTTCCAGTCCCTGCCTGCTTACTCCATTCTCCTAAAATACTCAAGTGGTTATGACATATCTGTGATGTTGTGCACAGAGAGAGAGAAGAGAAAAGGATGAAGCGGGGAGAGAAGAGAGAAAGGGAAAAATGGATGGAATAATGGAAGAGTGGAGGAGATCCATGAGAGGAGAAGGAGCACAACACACAACACATATATCCAGTTGTACAAAACAACGACTGAGAAGGACTTGGGAAAAGAAGAGTTCCTGGACTTTATAAGGTATCGCGTATCGTTTTGTGTCGTGAAGGAGAATATATATGTAGGCATGTATTTATATGTAGCAGCGGGATGCAGACTGCCTCTTTTGACAGACGGGTAAGGTTATTAAATTTTCCAAGAGCTCTAAAAGCAATATAAAAAAGTAGGGTGGTTGCTACACAGCTCTGGAACTGAGTAGATATGTTCTCTCTCTCTCTCTCTCTGATGATGTCCTCGCATCACTCCAAGTTCCCATTTTCCCGAAAAAAAGATCAAGCTTTAGTAGTTTCCTTTACACAATCGGAAATATCAGCATGACTTCAGTTGGATTAGAAGTGATGCTTTATTCACAATTACCGCAATATGCATAAGGACAGAACAAAAGGGAAGCAGTATCAAATAATATTCCATGTTTCAGTGAAAGTAAAGCTCGAAGCTTCATAATGTGTATAATTTTGAGAAGCCTTTTATGTCATCTGATAGCTGATATTTGATGGGCTGAAATTGTAGAAAAATTGAAAGGGAACAGTTGAAATTCTGATTTTTTCCAAGATCCTATTTCACCCTGTCCGAACTTGTAAAATAAAATATCTGGAAATTATACGTATCAGAGTTCGGTCGGAGTCAAACTGATGGTGAACGTCTTTGACAACTTGACAAATATCACATTATCCAAATATGCAAATAGTATGTCTTTTTCCATTTTCTCCGTCGTGTGTTCTTCCATCACATATGATATGAGTAGACTCGTATATCATTACCTAAGCAGAAGGATCTGATTGAAATCAAACTTCAAATCGATATTCATGAATGTACAAATTTTTTGAAAGATGATACAAAATACAAATCAAAGTTTATCATTTATTTTTTTTTGTAAACTAAGAAAGTGTAAGATTTCCGCGTCTACAAAATTTTCTGCTTTTATTGATAAAATACAATATTATAAACAGGTTAAGGGGAAATCTTATATCAAACGGATTTGTAAAAGATTGTCGTAAAGTTTTGTGTACTGCCATGTTCCCCGTTTCCTCACTGCATGATATATGCACGTATGGGGCAAAGGTATTCCTCCATTTCAGAGGGATTCGTGTTAGACGAAATGCTGCGTTTGGTACGCTTGAAAGGATGGAACGTTGTAATAAAACGAGGTCACATGCACAGATGGAATCTCTTTCATATCATGAATGATTAATAAGGGTAGAAGGCTATTGAATGTTTGATGTGCAGTCAGTCTACCGTACAATTCCCATGTAGCCGAGAGCCTGGATAACGTTTCTCTCTCTCTCCAGAACATATTCGATTAGATGCTTTCCTGTGCATCGACCATGCTAAATCGTATTCTAAGCGATATTTGATATTGAATTTCATGTTTTTAATAAGAAACCTTATGGATGCTGTCTAGTGAAAAGCATTTGAGTGGACATTCATTTTATGAAATTGTTTGATTTTTTATAAAGCGTCAATCGATATAGTCAGCCGGTGTATTTAGGTAGTTTATGAATAGTTGAACAGGGACAAGTCACCTGTTCGACCTGTTGTTGCACTTATGACATTAAGAAAGTACCTCTGAAGCTGAAGGTTCAAGGGCCTTGTCAGTTACCAAAAATGCGGGGGTGCTGTACATTTCAAATACCAATGAAATATGTTTTACACACTTCGTCAGACTTGATTGGATACATGCCGGAACCCAGCTTCACACCAAACCAAGCCCTTTCCCCATACCAAAGTCCGAAAAAGATGTCTTCTCGGTGCGTCCACACTCGAAAATATATTTTTTTATGTTGATAAAGCGTCACCGCTTTTGGCATTCACCGCGTGCCTTATGATTTGCAAAGATACATATAGGCCTACAGTGAAAACCGAAAGGGGACTGTGTCTCGTCGTTCTCTCCTTCGTTACTGTCACTGACTGAATGAATGATGAATGACTTGGGAAAGTTCTCGATCGACCGCTCCTGTCACAACATCCAACATCATCTCAACTTTTATTTAGAGACGAGGATCCACACAGAGACTGAGACTGTTGGCTGTCATCTTGATTCCGCTTTTCCATTAGTAAAATCACTTGTGCTTCTCTCTCCCTTCCCCCCACTTTTAGGTCCACTCGGCCACTTGAAACATGTCCAACGGAAAACAAAAAATCCATTTCGTTACATTCAACATTGATCACGGATCACTTCACACAGAATGAGACAGAATTTTTTTTGTACAGAGGCTTGCAAAACAATATATATTATGCATGTACAAAAAAAACTGTTCATCACGGAATTCCACACTGACATTTTGAGTATCAGATAAAGCAACAACGTGAAATAGCATAGTGCACACAGGAAACCCATACAAACAAATTAACTGTCATGTAAAAATACCATTAACAATTAACAAACAAGTGAAACACAGAAAAAAAAGAAAGTTGAACTCACACAATACCTTCAAATTCCACGGATTTTACTCACTTGTTCCAAAAGATTTGTTCTGGAAATTTTTTTGACATTGAACGTCATCCTCAAGTAGGTACTAAAATATATGGTTATAATGGCTAACTCAGGTGGTGTGACTCGCAGGTGTGCTAAATTACACTCACCTAACGAAAAAACTGAATTTTCCAACCGCCTACCTGCACCTGCACAGACACGACTGAAATATTAAAAAACCAGCCGCTACATCTACCGCTACCTTTTCTCTCTATTTTCACCGAAAAATACCAAAATTCTTCCTCTCGACGGAAAAACCGAAAGACTGTACGAACCTGAGACGGAGGAAGCTGGAACTTTGAGAGAGATATTATTTTGAGTGAGCAGTCTCAACCGAACTGAGCGAACAAAATGGAGGCTGGAGAGAAGATGCGGAGTGTGGAGAGCGGTGACTGGAAGGAAAGAGGGGAGAACGAGAGAGAAGCTCACGGAGAGATTTTAGATTTTGAGTGGAAGGAGGACTAAGTTTGGGGAAAATCGAAGAAGCAGTTTGAGTTTAGAGGAGAGGAGGAATTGGATGTGTGGAGTAGTGAGAGTGGAGAGTGGAGGGAGCACAGCTCAACTCGGTGAGTTGCACAAGGTTCACGGTGATCCAGCAGACTGTGTGTCTCACAACCCTACTCCAATGTATTTTAGAGGATGCCTGGGCTCCCTAAAAGTTTTCTCTTCTCTCCCGTCTCAGCTCGTTGGCTCCTCCGGTCCTCGTATCACGTATACTCAAACTCAACTTACGTTCCTTCCCATTCCTTTCCCTTTTTTAGTGGATACGTTTTCTCCTCAGCTTTTCCCTAATACTCCTTTCGCTCTCTCTCTCTCCAGCGCTCTCTCACCCGCTCCACTCTTCCATTTTTATGGGAAAGGCATGTATGTGTATGTGTGTGCCTCGGGATTTGCATCTGCGTACATTAGGATGGCACCTGTTTACACAAAGAAATATCCAATGAAATCACGAATTCACAGCTCCTACACTTTACTACTATTTTTTACTATTATAATAGTTATGGCTCTCTTGGTTGCACCAAAAACTACTACTCCTAACATGATGATGGGGAACAAGTATTTTTCTCTCTCTCTCTCTAAAAATACAGAGTATATGTCTAGAGTGAGTGAGTGAATGTGTGTGCAGATGTAGATGCCTTTCTCTTCTACTTTAGAGCTCACGTTGCTTTTTCCTCTTCATACCACTGACATGCCATATTGTTTTAAATCCTTTCACTGCATAATATTATGGCTCTCCAGTACCTCTACAACTCCCATTTCCCATCCCTCTTTTTCATCTCTCTCTCGCTCGCTTCCTCTCACGAATACTACTCAATACCTTTAATGGCTGTATCTTTACACGTATTATGATTTTCCCTTTCCTCCTCTTCTCATCTCTAAATACAAATAATGTGATGTGTATACAGGAGTATACACGACGGACTCTCAAGCAAAAAAAATTCTGTTTAAAGAACAGGGATAAGTGGTATATTCTTAATGTTAGAGTAAGTACAATGCAGGTAGTTGAAAAGGAATGATGTGATATGCGTATTTTTTTCCACTGAGATTCCAAATTCACGCTCTTTTATACTCAACAGGCCGACATAAGTATTTATTCGGAGGTGGGCTTATGTACGACGATGATAGAGGTTGTGGTAAAATATATGCTCACATAATATTCCTTTTACTTTCACTCCATACATCCAAAACAAACCAGTCGGAATGATGGTGGTGATTTCATGCATTTTGTATTCTTAACTGCCAATCTGAAATGTAGCGGAGGCATTCATTTCTAAAAGTGTCTAGGATTCTTTTTTTTGCTGTTGCTGAACAAAAAAATGGAATGGAAACAGGTTGTTGCTGGATATTGGATATTATGCTGATACAAAAAATATGCGAATCCTTACTTCTGTTTGCAAAAGGTACAAATGCATAAAATTCAATAAAGGATTCTCTTAAAATTAGTTCCGCTCGAGTGAAGATCATCGTTATCGTATCATCCCTGTGTACATGGAAGATCGAATATTCGCTACAATCCAAATCCAGTAAGTGTACTATTTGATCTTTTTACTGCAGTAGTACAACTACACATTACAAGAGAGAGAAAACCTAAAAGTCTTAAACAAAAATCTCTGGCAAATTTTTATACAACAATTCTCTCCAAGTGTACACATGCACACACTATATATGTTTTATTTTTCTCTCCTTTTCTCCTTCTGTCACGGGGCAAACATGAGAGAAACAGATAACGAATGGGTTTCGGCTCCAGGTTGCAGAGGGACCTCCTCTGGATGCTATTAATCCTTGATTGTGAGTCTGAGCTTTGAACTGCGGCCAGCAAAAGCTTCTCCCTACTTTTGCCCACACGTATCCAACGGAGAAAAAAAGGGCCGACACAACACAACTAGAGAGCAGTTGAGTAGATAATATTCGTACAATACGTGTATTTACAGTAATGTACAGCAATTCTAAGAGAGAGAGAGACGATTTCAATTTGTCTCCACTTTTTTTTTCGCCCTCTCTTTTTGCGTTCCCGTTTTCCCTTCACTTTCCCTTTCCCTCCTCTTGTAGAAAATCACGCCAAGTCATGATGCTGCTGCTGTGACCAAAAATGCATACGTTTGTGTAAATGTAGATACGTACGTAGTACACAACGTAGTGGGGTGTACGTGAATGCACATCATGTACAGAGCACCATACACTGCAAGAAGAGTGAGAAAAGAAAAAGGATTTTCTTGCCAAAAGAACTCCAAACTTTCATTCATTCATGCACCGAAAAAAAGAAGGTCGTCAGCATCATCAACATCAGGATGGTGATCATCGTCATCATCATCATCATTTTAGTCGTCGTCGCACTGAGCAATGCAGTATACGAATCGCATTATACCCAAACCCAGAACCAAAAAATGGTAAACGAAATGTCCTCCCTTCTTCTTCCCCCTAAAAAAAGTACATTATTTTGGCCAGAATCCTACTCCCATTTTTTTCTCATTTTTGGCTATGCAGCATTCAAGGGAATTTCTCTATGAAGAAATTGTTGGTGGTGGTGGGGAAACTGCATTTTTTATACTAGGGAAGGTATAGTAGAGTACACTTTTTTCTTCTTGGATGAGAGTATGACTATATGTGTGTTGTGGTAACGCACAAAAAGTGTATACTGTCACGGAGAAGAGATTTTTACGACAGTTAGTGAAGCTACATGACAGTTGTTTGGCAAAAAATGGGAGTTGGTGAGAGAGAGAAAGTAAGATTATTTCCATGCATTTTTTCCTTTTTCCACGCATCTTAAAGCCAAACACCGAGACTAATGGACTTTTCCTGCGTTTTACAACCGCCGCACACTATTCTACATACTCACCACGATTTGCATTGCGCTTGTATGAGTTTAAGCAATTTGAAGGAGACGACGGCAACTACTCATTCATCTCATTATTCCTATGCTCATGATGATAATATATACATTCAAGTCTGCGTTTTTAATTTCCGTCGTCTTTCGTGCATCCATTGTACATGCAAGTTGTACATTATAATAATACACATATGATTTAGTGCAGTTGAGTTGCACTCTCCAGCACACCCTTTGAACTGGGCTGGACATAAAGGAGAAGACCAGTTGGACAAGTTCTCATCGCTTGTTTTCTTTCGGCTTAATGTGCTCGTGTACAGTCATTTGCAAGGGTTGCTTTCAAAATGGATTGAAGTAGAAAGGGGTTGATTTCGCATTACGCTTCTTTTACTCATCATCCACTCTTTTGTGTTTGCATTCAATCACACGCATCAAATCAAATAAAGTTATGCTCAGCATCGTGCTTGACCTGAGGGCATCATTGTGAAATTTATGAGCAGTTGCTTGCCGTATTCCGAGTGGAAAATTAAGCTTTTATTTGCCAAAGTGAATAATTAGTAGCGCCTCACAGCACAGCCTCATCATGCTCGAAACTTTTAGTATGAAACGGAAGCGTATATACGTGAGGACGAGCGAGAGTATAAAGTTAATTTTTACTAATGACAAGTGTTGCGCAAATTAACAGAGAGACTAGACTGGAAAGTACAATTGAAAATGAAAGAGACTGGTGCAAAAAAAAGTTTCTGAAATTGCTCGTGTAGAAACACGAATTTCCAGTAATGCACGTAATTTATGTACTCCTCTGACGAAGGAAATGGGTGCCTTGTTAATTACTACCTACTTTTTCCCCAAAATGTAGCGTAGCCATGTGTGCCCTCTTCCCATGACAGAATTAAAATTATAAATGTGCTTCTTCACTTACTCCTGTCAATGCCGTGTTTGAGTAATTTTCACTTGTTTTTTTTCACTACTCGAAACTGTGGAAGTGCTTCCAACCGAAAAAGGCTGGAAACTTTTACCAGAAATCATGAACTCTGGCAACAACTTTATCCACAAGAGAGAGAGAGGAGAAAAACATATATATAATGTGCCACACAGGCATTTGTTATGTTGAGGGGAAATGAATGGGCAAGTAAAGGATACGATTTGAATGACCACTTAACACGAAGACCATCATTAATTTATTTCACATGTTTTTCCCAAAACGGTGCTCACGGTATCACACACAAAAATGGATGATCATGCACTCTCTCACCAAAAAAATACTCAGATTGTGCACATGTTTTGTGTATGTATATAATGTACATTCTTCTTCTTTTTTTAGTGATAATAATAATCAATAGTGTAGTTTCATTACCTTTCGTATCTGTACTTTCCTCCTTACATATAATGGATAAGGGATTTTTTTTGCTTCAAGGCGGACAAAGAAAAGGATTGCATCCATTCTTTCTTCCCTTTCTCCTTTTTCTCTCGTGTTCAAGTTCCCATCTGCTGATTCATTACTCGCCACACTCGGGATGGTACATTTTTTCAATCCAAGGAAAGAATCCTCCCAGAAAAGAAGCTACCAACCTAAAAAGAAAGAAATTTTCCTCGGTTTAGTATAATATACACTTTTTCCTACTATTTTTACTGTATAAATTGTTCGGCTGGATTTTGTATATGGAATGAAGCATGCTTTTTAGACATATATCTTCAGACATATTTTCTTCAAGAAAGAAATAAACATCTACCTACAACCTACGTAGATTTGTAGTAAAAAGCTACCGGCCTACTATGAGCACTTGCTATATACCACAAGAGTTCCTTCTTTTTTCTTATTCTTTTTTCCTCAGTATTTTCTCTTCTTTTTTTTCTTCTTCTTCTCCCGACGAGACGCCCCTTGGAGGAAGGGAATACTAATGACTATGCTAGTGCGGTGCACAATGGTTTGGAATAAAAGTGCCAGAACATGGGAGCAAGATGAAAGATGCTGGAAAGATGAAGGCAATTTATGGCTCAGTTGTGTAGAATATATGACTCAATATGCACCACGACGAGCACCCCCACCACACCATACCACCGCCATCATACATACATACTGCCACGCTTTTCTTTAACCTTTTTTCCTTATAACCGTTTTGAAAAAATACACCGGCTTTTTATACCCTTCTTCTCTTCTGAGAGAGTCGATATTATCAAGAAGGGAAATATATATATTATGTTGCCTCCAGGACTGGTGGCGGTGCTACGATGATGATAAAAGATGATAGTAAATGTGTGTGTGTGTGTGCTTGCTCCGCTTGGAAAATTTTTTCTAGTGCTGCGTCATGTCTAACTAGTATATGAATTACGGAGAGTGACAGCGAGAGAGAGAGAGGCACAACGCGGACAAGACATAACTACAGAAAATAGCTGAGAGCAATGGTATTCGTAATCAATACACAATTTTTCAGATGTTGGAGGAGAAAATACATATTCCACACGAATCCACACAATATTTGCCCTTGAGCATATGGAACGAGCATAATATATATATCATCATCCTTATACTTGATCGAGACCAAAGGGAGGAGAAAAAGGACAATAATATTCCACATTTTATTTCTCTCTCTCTCTCTCTCTCCGTCTCTTCCGAATTCACATCATATCCGAAAGAAATGAGAAATATGAAAATCGACCTATGGCAAAAAAAGAAGAAGAAGAGAAGAGTGGAGCTTCTTATGAAAACAGTATTGAACATCTTTTTTCTTCTTTCTCCCCTTTTTGCTTTGGAGGCAGAAGAAGAAGGAGACAGTGAGTATATTCTTACTTTTTACTACTTGCGTTGAGGATGATACGAGTATGGAGAATTCGATCTCTATCGATCCAATTCAGTTGAGAAAAAAAATCATGTATTTGGTGTCAGCTGCGAAAAAAGCAAGTTGAGTTGAAGGGAGAAAAAAAGGAGAGAGACATTGAGAGAGAGAGGGTCCATCCTTGTTTCTTCGTCCTTTACGACTTTACATGACCATGCTTTTGCTTTCTGCGTCAAAGCCGGCCAACAGAAGCAGATAAATAGTTTTTTGGTTGAAAAATGTGCATGGATGTAGGAGAAAATGTGTTGTTGGTTGTTGTTGTGAAATGAATGGGCATGTTACCCTCCATTGAACCCTTGGAATATTTTTTCTCATCTATTTTCTCTCTCTCTCTCTCTTCCAGAGTTGAGCAGAATATCGTTCAGGAGAGAAATAGAAGGGCTGCGAAATTGGTAAAAAAAATCATGATGGGTGCGTGTATATGTTTGCGTACTCTCTACTGACATTCAGAAAGGAAAAGGAATTCAAACTGGACAATGTTGATACTTTTGGCTTGATGAGAAATGTTTCACTCTATCTCTCTTCGAAACTCACTATATTTTCTGGATTTCACTCTGGAGTTTGCTGGATTGCACATTATCAGGATGATAACAACATGACCATCATATTATGGATATTCATATTGCATCCTCAATCCAAGAGTGAAAGGAGTGCGATGATAAAGACTCTCTTGTCGCTACAAAAGTAGAAAGGAGAGTGTGACATTGGAGGGAAGGAGAGCTGCGATCGTTTACTCACTGTCATAATGGTCATTAGTGCAATAATCATGTTGCGATATCATGTTAAAAGCGCTACATAATGTGCGTCTCTCTATTGCGCTCTCGCTCTCGATCTCTCTCGTATTCAGGCGTCCAGTCCACAAACACAAAGTATACAACCGCGCTTTTTGTGTGTGTACATCTGACTGAATGTGACCACTTAAAATGCTCGTTAAAAGTGTAGCGAGAAGGAGAGACTTTGAAATTATTCCTTTTATGGGGAGTGGAGTGGACATGTTTTCCTATGACTTGTGAACAATATACCTCTACTCTTGGAGGAAAAATTGAAAAATGTCGCGAGTTCCACTGGAGTGCTACAAATACATTTGCAGATGTAAAGATAATTAAGAATTTTTAATTCATTTCATTTCCAGCTTCATTTTCTATCACGATCGGGGCCGAGTTGTCGTGTTCAACTTGAAACAAGCTGAGTCAAGCGCAAAAGACTTGAGGAGGAGAGTGCGTATAGGAGTACACATACACACATACTCTATTTCACCATTTTAATGATAAAATTACTAGTGACAAGGATTTTCACAAAGTTGTAGATTTAATTTAAAGTAATACGAGAAATGTGTATTTGCTTCGTATCACAGAAGAAAAATATTCTCTCTCTCTCTCCTCATGTCAAGAACCTCAAGAGCAGGACAAACAGTTCAGGAGGCTAGTCAAAGTCAGTTAATAAAAAAGCGGTTGTGTGTGGAAAAGTGGAGGATGGAAGCAGCGTGTCTGAAGAGAGCGTGAGAGAGAGAGAGAGAGACTTTGGTACACTCAAGTTTTCAGAGAGACGACGACGATGAGAAAAGTCAAGCACTTGGGAATCGATTGAAATAAGTTTTCCCTATTCATTTACTTTCTCATTAAGAGAAACAATGACGTGCTTAATGTAATGAAGCCACATTTTGGATGCTTTCCCGAGTCCCTCGTCCATCCCAGAAACTCATTATACCATCAAAGTAACGTGACATGAGCAAGTAAAAGCAGAAGAAGCAGAAGGAGGAGGAAAATATGCTCTTTCTCCCTGAACACACTGTCTTTCTCCTCATCTCTGCATATTTATTCTCTCCTCTTCCCTGTTTTACCTACAAATATGGTTAGTTAGGTAGTGTTCTGTCAGGCAAGACGTAAATTCTTTTGAGAATACTACTCAGAGAAAACTCTTCTAGAAAACCCTTGCTTTCTTCTCTCTCTCCACACTTCACATTCATCGTCGTATATATACGCTTCTTCTCCTTCTTCCGAGAAAAGCTCAACTAGATTAAGATGATAGTAACACATACATATAATAATATTGAATACTTCTTGAAAATATTCATGCCTCTCCAACCTATATAGCCTCTCTCTCTTTACAAGATCCGTGAAAAGTTGCACAACAAAATCCACCATTTTCATCATTGTTCCCGTTTTATCAAATGGGAAGTTCCTGGGGAAAAGGGAAAATTGTAGAGACTCATTAGAAAAGTTCGTTCTGCTTCCTTCTTTTATACCCACAAGTCTTCTTCTTCTCGACGCTCTCATCTCTCTTGTCAACTTCTCTCTTTTCACTTCACCAAAAGAAGACGGGAGTGAGAGAGAGAGAGAGAGAGAGAGAGAGAAGGAGAAAGAGCGGATCAACTCTGCAGCATCAGAGTAACAGAAAAGCAGCAGCAGAAGCAAACAAACAACTCCAACACTATTATTTATGGTAATGGTTGTACTGTTACCAAATTATAAAAAAATACAAAAGCAACAACAAACTTCGCAAACTAATGGTGAAAAAATCTCGGAATAAAAGTATAATGAAGGGGAAAGGAGATATGTGTGAGCGGGTTATGTTCGGAACTATAATGATGATTGCATACATCAGCATTCGTACATGTATAACTGTATCCGTTCCGATTTCTTATTATTAAATACAACTTTTCAATCATCTCGGGAATAATACTGCACTTTGGATTGATTATAAAGAATTTTGAAACGATTATATACAAAGAGAATGTATATACAAGGATAATCCGTCTGAAGGAAGCGAGCTATATATAGAGATTGTGCGCTTGAGTCTGACTGATGCAAAGTTATTTTGCAAATGGGACTCTGGCAGACACACACCAAAGAATTCCAACCAAGATCTATCTCTCTCGAAATACAATCAAAACTTTTACAAAGAGCCGTGGTAAATTTAATTCGTCTCCGTCTTTCAAGTATTGTCAAGAAGGACATGTATTGTTTCATTATGCTCACATTCGAATGTGACAATGGAACTCTCTCTCTCTCCTTACTTTTTCAACGGTGCTACGGACACTAGTGAGTTTTTAAGAGAAAACTTTAAGCAACCTTGTATACCGAAACCGATAGATGTCGAATTTTTAGTAAGACGTATAGAGTTGAATGATAATATACGAACAAAAATGTTGATAAGTTTTGTTAACACTTTCTCCCTTGTTTTCCCATGTCTGATTGAATTTCTTTTGTCAAAGAAAATAAAAGGAAATTCTGGTGTATCTTTGAAAGCAGTGGAAAGTACTGTTAAAATCAAATGAAAAAGTAATACGTCTCTTTGATACGTATACATGGACATAAACCAATTTTGAATACTTTTAAAATTCAATCAAAATACTATTTTTGCATCAGGCAGTACCAGATAGAAGAGGAAAATCTTTCCTTCCTTCAACAGATGCTCGACAACAGTAGAAAATATATCCGACGTTGCATGCATCCTCATTATTATGCTCATGTACGACGAGTACGTATTTCCTTTACTGCAACATTAACTGCAATACTTGAGTTGATCCTGTTTTTAAAAGGAAGATATTTACTGCGATGGGTGGAGGAAAAGGAAAGTAGGGAAAATCCAGGAAGTTATTTATCTCCAGACACTCTCATCTTATCGACGTAACTTGAGAGTCTTTACGAGTATGCATGCACTTCACTTTTAGTTCCCTCTTCTTCGTCTATTTGTTTGGCTTTCACAAGCGTTTTAGACTGGAGAATCATCGGGAATTTCCTGGAACGAGATGTGTGTTTCTGGCATTTTATTACTTCACACGAACGAATGACTGGGACTGGGGCTGGTGAGTGAGTTTTATAGTTGCAACTATGCTTTCCCTACTTCCTAGCAAACCTGGTGTGTGGGATTGTGTACACCACCCACTCTCGGAAATGCATGTGTACTTCATTTTTCTCAGCGATCATATCAAAAGGGGAAACTGAGAAAGGACTAGACCAATTTTTTTCTTCCAAAGTTCTCTGGAACGTGGTATAAGATCCTAAAAGTTTTGTACTCGATGACACCAACAAAATTTCTCTCTGGCGAGTTTCCAAAGAAAAAGAAGCAGAGTTAGAATGCGACTGCAAGAGATTGCGGGAGCCGATGTTGATATGCATCATGGAAAATTGGAGACCTTGGTGGAGATAACGGCAAAAACATCTAGTGCGGGAATAGGACTCGTCATAAAACCCAACTCTTTTGGGACGATGAAAAAAAACAATTCTTGGGGAAACTCTTGAAGAAATAAACGATGGGTTGCACACATCTATCTATCAAAACGTTAAAACACAAACGCAGCTTCTGAAATGCGGTTAAAATTCTTGTCGGCAAACACAATCAACACTCTACCACAAATGGGAACAATGAGTGCATGTAGTTTGCAGTTAAAATGGAAGTGTGTGTATCTCCTGCATCTCTGCATGTGTGTGGCCCTTTCGAGTCAATGGCTAAGAGTGAAGGAAAGAGTCCCATTCTGATGTGAACTTGGACTCGCCCTTTTTGCATGATATTGTTTTTTTCTTTTCTTTACTTTTCTGAACTTTTCTTCCTTCGTTTACTTTCTTAACTGACTTTCACTCTCACTCTTACGACAGATTAATAATTCATGAGAGAAGGGAAAATCTTGTTAAGTGAAGAAGCGAAAAGTTTTTTCTACCTGAAACGGTATGAGACTTGCACACACAGCGACTGCGTAAATGTACTCGAGCAGCAGCAGTCGCCTCCTCACACAGTCAATCAAGAGTACATGCTTATGTATAAAAAAAAGTTTATAAATGCATTATACAATATACATTATGTACATTTACTTCTTCAATCAAACAGAATATAATGGTCCACCAAAAGCTACCTTCTCTGCAAGGCATCCACTCTTTTCCTCTTCCCTGTTTCCCCCCAAAATGGAAAGTGAGGTCTCTTGGGAAGACCAAAGACATTATTTGGAAATGGGCCAGAGAGTAGTAGGAGCCGAGCACAAGGCTACATCTCTCTTTGCCGTGTGGCGGTGGTCCTTCTTCCGCAATAAAATGCAACCGGAGAGGAGGCATTTGGGAATGGTGTGTTCTGTGGCTCAGTGACCAAACTCAAATATGACAGTTTACCTGTAAAAGCACTTTCAGATGTGAGACATACTGTCACAACGTGTTCAACTTGTCGTGTTCGACTTATTTCCCTTCACCCATGCCAGAGGACGATAGGAGAAAGGGATAAAATAATTCTGATGCTGATCGACAAAAAAGTTTTTAGGCAGTCACCGATTTAATGTCAAATTTAAGTGCATATTTTTTGGTGACCTCATGCCACTACTTATAACTATCCTTTCCTTCGTTCATATACGAATTTATTCCACCACAGCGGAAAATCTTTTTAAGCAAATACGCCTTCTCGGAGTAGTCACAAGGTATTATAGAAGCAATGACTCGGGACACCCACACATTGAAATGCACTCATGCTCACACTATTTCAATGTACCGTGAACAACTATTGAGAATACTTTTACTCAAGATGTATTTGTTTTGCTATTGACAAATCCGCCGTTCTAAAAACTCCATGTTTACAAGTTTTGGGCAGAGTTGTAAAAATCTAAGCATCGTTGATTTCGACGACTTTTTCTATTTTCTAAACTAATCAGTCCGCTCTCATATGCTACAGATATTAAACAGAGCCAAAGCTATTTCAGACATCTGATTCTGCTTTAAAAATTTCTTATCCAGTTGTTTTCATGACAGAAAAGGAAGCAGCAACTGCGACAAGGTACTGGGAATTTGTACCGTCAACTTCCCGAAAAAATTAAACACTAGATCAGATCCTCAAACTGTTTTCATTAACGCTTTTCCCGTCAGTTTGGACGAAGGAGAAAGGAGAAAAAGGCTTCTTTCCAGTTTGTCTATTCGACGAAAGATGCCAGGAGGAGCAGACTGATTGCGATTGCGAGATTAGTCACAAAGGCATGCTTTCCTTGTAGCATTTATTATTTATTATTACATGTATAAATGTAGGTATCTACTATGACCTTTGATAATATGTGTTGTCGATATTTACAATACTTTAGACGCTGGCTAGAGTTCACCCTTTACATCTACCAGTGGGAAAGCTACTACTCACGACTCACCTATCAAACCTCTACATTCGCCACGACGATCGTCAGCCAAAGAAAATGAAGGATTTAATACAAGGATTCACACAAAAGAGAAAAACGAGTCGACAGAATTTTGACAGGGTCACATTATCAGGAAAGCACTCATACATACTAACCAAAACTCATCTGATCCATTCGTGTATAAAAATTGTATATAAAAATACTTGCTTTTATACTTTGCTCAAGTTTTTTCCTCTCTCTCAGATTCCCTTCTTCCCTCAAAAGAATCAGGGAATTTTCATTGATTTCGGTTTTCCGTTTCCGCTCCTTTGCAATTTCACTAGCTTCGGTTCACATGACTTTTGTGTGTGTATGCTTCCTTTTTTTCATACATGTTTTTCTGGGGTTGTGGTTGCTTACTTATTGACAAGAAGTGGGAAACTTTCTAACGAGAAAGATCCACCAGAGTTGACTACATAAAAATATGTGTGTTATCCTTATAGATTTTTTTATATATTCCGTTTGAGTGGAAAGAACGGGAATAACTAAAAGAAGGAAAATATTATGATGTATCGATCAATAAAAAGAAGAGAGAGAGAGGATGAGGAGATGAGTATGAAGATAGAATAAAAACGTAATATATGCTCTCATCACATCACACAAAGAGTAACAAAACACATCGAAAAGTTTCCAGTGCTGGGATCTGGTCTAGTGTGCGCCAAAGGGACACAGGGAGTTGTTATACACATCTAAGCTATATAGCTTTTTTTTCTTCTTTGAATCTCATCTCAAACTCTCTTGTCCTCGTTTTCCTTTTTTCCTCTCTCTCTCTCTCTCTCTTCACTCTCTACTCCACTCCTCTCATTTTTTATTGTGAATGCATCTTCTCTCCCATTTGACACTTTTCCTTCATCTGTGTGAGTGACTGAAAGTGAGGAAAAAGGGAAGCTACCCGAGGAAGTGAAGGAAGGTTAAGGATGTGTGTGAGAGAGAGAGAGTGAAAATGTTTTTCTAGCTACATCACGTCATGTACATGTATGTATCTCGCCAGCAGCTCACGAAGAGAAAGTGGAAACAAGGAGACAAGGAGAAATAAACTAGAGAGAGAGAGAGAGAGGATGATGAGAAGCTGACTTGACTACAGTATTAGCATGTACATTACTGATACGTTCGTATATTCTTAGTTTACTTACTATTTTCATCTTTTCTCCTCTCTCTGCTTGGATTTCGGATTTGAATTCAATTCGAAATGGAAATCAGCAACTCTCTTTTCTCTCTCTAGCGTCTCTCCTCTCTCGTCTATCTTTCCCTTCGATGTGCATACATTTCTGTATCCATATAAGTAGTTTTTTAAGACATATAGGTTCTATATGTATATATGGTGTACCATGTCGGGGAAAAAATTTTCCTGTTGGCAATTCGTATTTTTCTTTCTCACTCTTGTACTTTACATACAAGCCAAGTCAGTGACTAGAAATGAAGTCGGACGGACGGAGGTTGAATGTAGGAGCAGCTGAATAAAAAGTTTCTTATTTCAAGGCATTCCTTTCCTCACATGCCCCTCTCTTCTCTCTCTCCTTCCGAAATTGTATCATTTTCGAGGGAGGAAAGTGGAACTCTCTCTCTCTCTCCAACAAGAACAAGAAATGAATGAAGGACGGAAAGAAAATGTAGAGAGAAAGAGGAGAAGAAGAAGAGAGAATGTGCATTCATTTTCCTTTTCTCATTTTATACATCTTTCTCGCACTCCCGTCTTTGGAGAGAAGAAAGAGAGAGAGAGAGTCACATCTTCCATATTCATTCTCTTCTTTCCTTTCTTCCAACTTCCTTCCTTCAATTGCCATTGTCTGCGCTGTGCTTTTCAATTTTAAATCATTATACATTTGGAAAAGGGTCTCTCTCCTAAAGAAAAACTGCTACATTCGTATGGAAATTGTTGCTCGCGTACCATTCCCTCATTCTCCGCTCCTGTTAATACTTTCGTGTCTACAGCTCTAAAACCCCTGAATGGGAAAATATTCCCATATGAATTCAATTCTAATCGTCACTACTCTCGGAAAGCACACTGGTGTGGCAGAAGTGAGAGAGACGTGTGCGAGAGGATATACGAATATTCTGTTTGCACATTACGAACTCGTAACCGCAGCAGTTCAATATAGCGGATAGGAAATGTGTATGTGTTTCGGTAGATGAGTCTTTGCTCAAAAACTTTTACTTGGTGTAGACGTAGACATATAAACACACCGAGAGAGAGAATGGGAAATGGTCTAACGATATTCTAGAATAAATGAATAAAGAAGAATTGCATCACACAATGTTTTACTTCCCTTTGGGGAAGTAAATTGAGATTCTATTGTTGTAGATGAGCTCATAACAAGAATTCTCTTAAGATTTTCCTCTTCTCTCTCTCTCTCCCCGCTTCTGTTATGAGAGTTGAGATCAACGTATTAGTGAGGGAGCTTAGAGAGGCATTTGTCCTGTAGGGAAGAGGAGGAGACACTGAGTGAGGATGTTACTATAACTTTGTATTCAAATTTCAACTTCACTTTAAGTGAAACAAAGGACGAGGAGAAAGCTTCGTGTTTCCTTTGCGGAAACATCAACATTTCCACTAAATTTGGGAATGTGAGCTGGATTATGAATAGATGTTCTAACTTTGTCCGAAAATTGAATAAATAACAAAATAACTAAGCAATGCCCAATCAATAACTTCTACGAATCTTCCGTATCATATGACATTGCTATCTGCGAGGAATCTGTATAGTAACTTGACCATTTAAATAATGTAAAATATATTTTTGGCGTGAGCCTAAGTCATATTATATTCCATAACGGGTTTCGTCTTCCCTTCGCACTGTTGAAATCACGTAAAGAACAGCTTGGATAATTATAGGCTTGAATAATGTATGTCTGTCGTGGCGTTCGTTTAAAAAAATCCTTCGCAACTCTGACTACAAATAACAATGCTCATTCCCTCTTTCATCGACGCAAGCTTAATTAGACTAGTCGACTACAAAATGTCTGGCGTGGCTTGGCGTGTGTGTGTAGCTGTTGCATTTTGTAGCGAAATATATTTGCATTCATTATTGCCATTACTATGCTTTAAGAGTTTAGGCATGACCGGATGTTGAAGTAATTGGAAAGGTTGTTGTTATCAACACTTGGTGAGTGTATCAAGTTAGAAGTGGATATAGTCATGTCATTTTTGCATATAAGAATATGTCATTAGGTAGGAGCACTGTGTCGAGGACAGAGATATGGTTTATAACAAACCAACTTCGAAATAGATTTAAACAGCCAGCCCAGCTGTGTAACAGGGGAGGGATATAGTGAATAGATTATAAGAAAGAAATCACATTTACCTTTCTCTCTCTCTCGTCTCCAGTTTCCAGTTCCAGTGCCATTTCCTTTGGATTTTCCCGTGTGTAGCATATGGGCAGAACGGAAAACATATTGCTGCTTGACACGAACTCCTCTTCTAAAGAAACAAATCAGACACAAAAAAGTTTGACTTGAGTGAATGAATGAAGGCAGTCAGTAGAATATTCATGTAAAATGTAGGTGTTCCATAATATAACCCTTTTTCTTCTCTTTTTTAACACAATGAAAGTGACAGTGGGAAAAGGAAAACATGAGAGAAAATGCTTTTAGTCTGGATTCAAGACAGAAGCTCATCACACTGTTTGGTGTGAAAGTCTTGTCAAATGTGTTCTTCTTCTAGAGAAAGGTGAAGTATACTACTTTGATGACCAATAGAGTGGGGTTATATGACGATGGTATCATGTGGTTCTACATATTATTTTTTATTCGACTTTACCTCAACATAATATACAATCTTCATTATTATTAATGGAAGAAAGTAACTCAACTGTATGTATGTATATTTCCACCGTTTGCATTTTTAGTGCAATAAAATAGTATGCATATTTCAGTAACCTGTCATGTTTCACTTTGTTGGAGGAAACCTCAAGTTCTTTATTTTTGTGTACTTTGGAACAGCAAGAAAGAAAGCTCAGTGGTAGTGCCAGCCTTTCACTTTTGCTTGGTGGATGAGAAGGAGTGATACAATCTCAGCGTTTAATCAGACAAATATTATGACAAATCAATGCTTTACTCAAAATTTTGCTTGGCTCTAATTCATATGGAGGAAAACTGCAAGGAAAAGATATGCATATTGTAACAAAACTTGCATTAATGTATCAACAGTTTTTCTTTGTTTAATAACGCTAATAATGTCGACCAGGTCAACGGGAAAGAAGTGAATTATGAAGGCAGAGTGTGAAATGACTGGAGTATGAATGCAGTCTTACGGGAAGCGGATAGAGAGCAGTTCAATCGCAACTTGAGTGTATTTGCCTGGAGAAATCGAAGGGAGAGTGATGAGAAAGGAAAACAAATAGCAATTCATTTACTAATCCATCTCAACGACTCGACTCCATGCGTTCCTTGCTCCCCTTTTCCTCCTCATTCACTCACAGTGAGTTGAGAGTTGTGTGAGTTCAGTGTTTTTTTATATTCCCGTTCCTCTCTGCGAAACGAAACGAGAAATCACCTTCGCCGTCATATCATAAAGAATGCATTGTGTGTGCATGCATATTCCATATAAATGGTCTGCTCTGACAATGACGAAATGTATAGTATTTTTTATGATGGATATCGTACGTACGTAAGATTTTCTCTCCTTTTCCCATTGCCAGAGAGGAGGCATGTCGACTAACATTGATCCATCGGATTTGGATATCATTACCAGGGACTGTGGTACATGTGCACGTAACAAAAAACGACCTAACGTTTTATTCTGCCTTCTCACTATTCAGACCTGGTGCAAGGTACAAAAAATGCGTTTCCAGAGGCTTCCGCAGTTCCAGCTGAATATGTGCACTCCCATTTTCTCCATGAGTGTGGATTGTGGTTCTGCTGTCATTACGGCGGTGTAAATGCTAATATAACTGTATTGATATATCTCGAGCCAGTAACCTTTTCCCCAGCGAAAACAATACAATTTTTCTGCCGATATTTAACACAATATCATGAGACCCATCAGTTTACACATTTTCCAAGAAGTGTTCGCTGGTGTTTGTCATTCTGACAACAAAAATTATTTTTAAATATCGGAACGCTGCAAAAATAACGCAACCCCATGAAAGTGAACTCATCGATTCAATAAAAATAAGACAAAAAATCGACATATTTTTGTGAGCAGCTATTTTAGCGAATTAACAAATATTTGGATACACACGCACCTGCCGAGTTCCACCTTAATAATTTTCCGGGGTATACTCTATTCCACAGAACCAGAGGGGTCTGGGTTTCCTCCGATTTATTTTCTCCGAACTAGCTATTTCTGTATGAACAATGAGTAGCATGCAGAGCGGAACTTTTTGTGTGGTGAGCGCCACCAGGTATTCTAGATTCAGAACAATGCGTGTGTGGATATATTAGCAAAAAGAAACTCTTACTTTCATATTAATATTAGGCCGCGATATATATATGTTGGCGTAGGTATACACATTTATTAATGGCTTGCTAAAAAGCAAAGTTCATATAAGAAATATATTATGTGCCTCTCCGGAAGTAGTAAATCTGGTTTCCTTCTACTTCTTTTTCTCGAATATGCCTACTCCCCGAAGTCCATAAGAAATAATTGTTATTAGAGGAATGAATAGATGCAATTACAAGAAACAGCTGGCCATCGAGTCAAGTCAATAACTGTTCCTCTTTCCCTTACATTTCCTTTTCCCTTCTGTGGTGGAAAAAATGGAAATGCCAAACGAAGAGGAGAAGAGAAACACGTCATTATTGAAAAGAAGTAACATGTATTTTCCCTTTTCTTATTACAAACCCAAAAGGTGGAAAAAGGTGCTGTGTGAGCATATTTGTCCAGGTATTATCATTATTACTACTGTTAGTATACATGTTAGAGTGTACGAGAGAGAGAGAGAGAGAATTGTAAATGTGAGAAACAGGAGACCACTCGATCAGTGACATCAAGTGTTGTCTCAGATGAAGAAGGAGGCTACCTTTCCACTTTTGAGACGAGTTTCCACTCGGAGTGTACACCAAACCAATAATACTTAAAGGAAGTGACTGACGTTAGCAAAAAAAAGTGTGCTAGTTTTCACCTTTCTCCACACATGTGAAATGTATTAATACCTATGGTATACTTACACACATGGTTATTTTTATGTATTTCTCTCGCTCAGTTATATTTTCTTATCGTAAAAGTGTCACTTTAACGCTCAATGACCACTTTCGTTCCTTGTCGAGAGAGAGAGAGAGAGAAAATAGGCTGGAAAGACAAGCTAACACTTGAAAAATTTCGTATATGTGTGCGTAGGTGAAGTGAATACCAAGTTCCTCTCTCTTCCTCCAAAAATTGTTTGCTGAGTGAGCATTTAACATTTAAGCACATGATGGAGGTTGGAGGTAAAGAGAGAGAGAACCTATTCGTTCTGCTTTGGAGAGCGCAGGTGTTGTTGAAGTCATGGAGGAAGCATGTTGAATAACGTATGTGTCCCTTTCAAGAAAATGAAACTACTTACTTTCACTTTCCTCCTCTCTCAAATAATCCTCCTTTTTTTGAAAATGACTCTTAAAGAGCAAGAAAGGGAGAAGGAGAACAAGCTCTAAAACGATTTTCCTCCGTTTTTCCTTTGACCATCATGATGATCTTAATATGCATTCGGAATAGTAGAGAAGAAGCATCATCTCCATTTCAATTTCAATTTGCAAACAAAAGTAGATTTAAAACGGGATAATGGAACATTTCTATTTTCTCTTTCCAAGGAAAAAAAGTCTTCCATATTCATGTTCTACATATGGGGACTATACTATACGATTACCAAAAATACAATAACAAAACCCTCATGCTCTCTCCATTTCGGTAATAAATGAAGATGATATGAAAATTCGTATCAAAATCTTGATGTAAATGCATCTATATACATGTGCTAAAAATGCCTTCATACTTTCCCTTTTGTAAATAACACACGTCTCTCTCTCTCTCTCTCTCCTCTTTTCTCCATTTGATCTCAGCAGAAGAAAACAAGTTTTCTTTCATAACCGCTGGAAACTGGTGAGAGAAAATTGCCTGTCTCATGAAAAAATACTATCTTGTATGAATGATTATTGCTATCTTTACTATCGTACCGCCACACCATTTCATCTCTCCTCCTTTTGTGGATTTCGCTCCCCATTTTCATCGTGTGTGCATATTTTCCCATCTTTCCTATCATTCGTAATTGGTAGGCAAATATGCGGTATCAGTGAAGATATGATGGCATCATGATGATGATGCAAGTGAAAAATTTGTGTATCAAGTAGAAAAAAGTTGTATGAATCGGTGGGTGAACACTGAAAAAAAATTCCGAGTAAAGCATGGAACAAGTTTTCTTTGTAGAACTCAAAAAGGAGAAAAAAATTACGAGTGTCAGCAGAAATAGTACATACGCATATATATCTAAAACGGAAATGTATAACTCTATACGTTTGCGCAATTCATTTTCTTCTAATGATCTAATAGAAGTGATGATAGTGCAAAAAAATATGACAAAGGTAAAAAAGCATATCTTTTCTAACGGCTTTTTCTGATGTGAAATGACGGCAGCGATGTGTGGTCGTATTTTTAAAGAAGAAAAAAATTGCTTTAACAGCACACTTGCTCCATCTCGCTCAGGTGCTCTCAAATATGATTTGAGAAAACACGTGTCGTCAGCATTTATTCTGGAATTTTATTGCACATTTCAATGTGTACTTGAGGAGTATCAGTTGGCAATAAATTTGAGTTGCTTTGCTCTATTTCATTTTGACGACAATCATATATTTTTTTCAAAACTGCCAAAACCCGCCTCCTCGTCTCGTTTGTCTTCCATTAAGAACCTCCAGTCTTCCTTTTATCTAAACTGGCTCCGACTTCAATAAATATCCGTAATTTTCCACTATTAATGAACTTCGTCAATTGAAAGAAGAAGAAAAACTCTGTTCACCAGTCAGTTTTTTTTTCAAAGATAGCATCGCCCCTCTATAGTTGGGTTGTATAACACATTAGCAAAATCAATCACCAATTTATTCCTAACAGAGTTATTCATCGTGAGACTTGATACGGCTTTTAAAAAAATATCAATACTCCATACTCCTCTAATACATTAGAGGATATATGCTTTACACATACACATTTCTCGTTTAACCATACGAAAGTGTATAGCGACCACCCCATTGTATAAACGGAACACTAATAAAAGCTGGAGAAATGTTCGTTTCGCGTGAGCCGAACTAGGCAGGCACAAACAAACCTCATTTCGCTGGACATTCCTTATTACCTGGCAAATGTGCTAATATTACGCACAAAACCCCGAATATATATCAACTTTTTATATGGCAATGGCAAAAGAGTATATAAAAAATGCTGCATCCTGAGTCCTTTTCCTTCAGTGTGCAATTTAAAAATACACAAGAAAGAAAAATAGGAAGGAAACCTAAACCCAATACACACTTGTATACGCAACACAAAACAAAATGCATGTGTGAGCCATTAACATTTTTTTTCTCCGTAGAGAAAAGCCAGACATAAAGGTTCATGACCCACTACTCTCCAATTCAAGCATACATTATTAATGCTCATGTGTGCTCTTGCTACTGCATAGGTACATGCATGTACTCAACTGGAGAAAAAACAATATCCAGTTTTTCACGCTTTATCGCATAAAACTGAGGGCATGATTTCAGAGAGAGAAGAATATTCCTCTCTCTCTCTCTCGCCCTTATTTTTCAAGAACAGTAATAAAAAAGGGAGTAGTACGTATATGCATATAGCTCTTCTCTCTCTGCCTTGTTCCCTGAGATCAGCTTTGGAGCCTGGGGTATGGATTACTACGCGTATGCACATTCATACAACTTGTATGTATTTTTACGGTCCTCGGGTTTTTAGTAAAGGAAAGCGAGAAAAGCATCCCGGATGATCCCCGAATGCATTCTATTATTTTAATGGTGAAGAGTAACATGATAGGTTTCCGCACAGGGACTCCCATTAAAACGATTTACTTTTTTTGTATCTCTCTCAAACCTTGAACAATACAATCGATTTTTTATTTTTAAAAAAAAATTCACATGCTCTACTGATGATGACACGAGTGGATGAGTTGAGTGAGGGCTGATAGATAGGATGTGTGCACACATTGTGCAGTTGCATTCAATATTTTAAAACTCTTTTGAATGGATTCTGTGATTAAAATGCAGATTTTTTCCCCAGTGCTCCTCCAAACCTCGTTTTCCACTGATCCCTCTGCTACTTCCTCGTAATCGTACGCACAGTTGGCACACACAAGGGCAGTTCCAGTTGTATATATTTATTGGGGCTCATAACGGGTTTCCCCTTTCTTCGTATGGTGCAGCGGCAGTAGTGCACGCATGGAGCTTTTGAGCTTACATTGGTGCGTAGTAGCATTATACAGCATATAATGTAGAGCACACAAGAATAAATTGAATGATTACTAGTTCCCAGTCTTCCCGTTGGAATACTAGTTCCTCCTCTTTTTTCTCCAGGCTTTCATAACGAAACGCAATTTTCAACTGTTTAATTTTCATCAGGATTGTTCACATGTTTGTAAGATAACTGGATGGAGACATGGAGAGAAAGGATTGCATGTTCTCAAGTATAGAGAAAAGAACTAACTCGCTTTGAACCCTTCATCGGTTCGTATTGTAAACAGATTTGCGTTTTGCATTCAATTCAACTATCGCTCATTGTGCTCAAAAAGAAGAATTGTTTGCTTTTTAGTGCAAGAGGACGACGAGGAGCAGACACACACACATCATTTCGCATGTGATGCTTTTTGATTTAACAATCTTTTTACCAGTCCCAGAGAGTGAAGAGAGACAAATTATAGTTGTGTGTGTGCGAGTACGAGCAACCCCACTGCGAGCATACAATTAGTTTATCATTTAATATAAAAAATGGGCTCTTTGATCTGAAAAGGTTATTGCTTCGGGTATATACACATTTTTTCTCTCATATATATATTTTTCGTGCTCTTCTTCCTTCTATCATGAAATGAACCACAGCACACACGCTTCGCTCTCTCTCTCTCTCTCTCTCTCTCTCTCTCTCTCTCTTGATGCGTCAATGGACTCAATGTACTTTGCCACATTAATGCTCGTGGAGTAGAGTGGCTCTAATTCGATTCGGTACACTAATTTCTTCATGGTCACTACTGCTCCTGACACTATATGCCTGAGAGAGAGAGAGAAGAGAGAAAAGTGCATTCCCGTTTTCCTTTCCTCTCCTCTATACAGCTGACATTGCCATTAATTTCTCAAGTTACTGTACATTGTGTCTACTTCACCATGCTTCTGTTTTGTGGCGATTGTGTGCAAGTCTCTGACTCACAATCTCAACGAAATATATATAAAAAACAAGTGTAGAGTTTGTCCAAGCCGAGAGGACAACAAACTGCATCTGCGAGCTTATACCGCTCCAGCTCTGCAACGTAACCAAGACCAAAAATTTTCTGCAGCCTAGTAAAAAACTCCGACTGGAAATCGTAAGTTTCCCCAGCAGCTGCTCCACACTTGCAATACAAGCTTCAGCACAAGTATAAAAAAAGCTTGAAACTTGACAAGGAAATAAAGTATACAACACCCATATATCCAGCACATTTTTTTGTCCAGGGTAAATGATTGCATTGCAGAAGCGACATGGAGAAGCAGAAAAAGAAGAAAAAAACTGCTTGTGTGTCATTCACTGTTTTTTTGCTGCTTGCTCAGCAGTGAAAATGCAAGTATATTCACTTCCAGCTCCAGCTAACATTATTTCCCGCACAGTATTTAGCCCCCTCAGCAAACTCCACTCTCAAAGACTGCGTTTTTATTACTGTCTCTCTCTCTTCCCGTCGTCCAAAATATATGTGTGCAGAGGAGAGAGTCTATTGTTTTTCGCCGCTGCTGCTGTAACATGCATGAATGTGTACGTGCACAAGTGGGAATGTGTGCGGACACAGTTATATGCATCACGTACGTAATAATAATGCACATTCAGCAAACAGTCACCATCAGCAAAAATAAAAGTTCTCACAGGAGCCACTCTGAATGAAATCAATAACAAAACTTGGAGGAGAGAGAGCATTATTATCGGGGAGAGAGAGAACAAATATTAAAGCGTGTGTGCTTCTCTGAATACGTCTACTCCGCTCGTTTCGTTATCCTGGGGAAGACCACTGCTGCTAATATTCAATATCATTGCACAACTGTAATTAGTATACAAGAGTGGAGAAATGTACTTAATTGTGTTAGGACTCTCATATTAAAATGGATGTATGTTCGTGAATGTATATAAAGCTGTACGCATTTTCTGCCAACTGAGCTCATTTTCTCTCTCCAGATACAAGACAATGCAAACAAGTATTGATTCGAAATTAGTGGAAGTAATAGGGAAATTCTGTGGAATTGGATGAAGAGAGAGAGAGAGAGTTTGGGTTTTCCCAAGTTCATTCATTTACTGACTGTTTTGTGTGTAATCTAAATCCGTCTAGAAGGACGAGGGAAAACATGGAAAAAAATCCTGGCTAAATAAGCTTAATGACACAATGGAATGGAGAAGGCTCAAGCTAGCTGAAGAAGAAGAAGAAGAAGGGAAAACGTATTTTCTGCATGACTCCGGGTGAATGTGTCAGCTTAATATTTTCTCTCGTTTCCTCTACGCTGGAGAGAACAACTTGCACACACATATTCAAACAAAACATTCATACGCGATGTGAGTGAGCCGTGAGGCACCCGATTTTCATTCCAGAGTGCTTACGCTCAATGGCTCAATAGAAAAGGAGTTTTTTCTCGATTTGGATGCGACTCTCTCGCTCGCAGTTTTTGTGCATTGAGAAACGAGAGAGGATTGAAGAGTATACATGATGTGGAGGAAAGTAGTGTAATGGGAAATATAGGAGTCGTACTGTTTCCTTGTCCAATGTGTGCCTTCTGCTGTTACTCATTACTTTTCGCCCCCTAATCATAATAATGGTAATAATATCCAGTCGCATTACTCACACTCCAGTGCCACCACACTTCCTACTAAACTCACTTCTGGTTGTGGGTGACTGGGAGCCAAGAAAAAGTACGGGATTCATTGGTGGATTCAACTTAGCATGTCTGATTTACCAATAAGAGCTTCAATGTAATCTTGGATGGAATATAAGCGCCTTTCATTTAAAAAATATATTTTCCATCGTCAAAGCTTCTCTAAATGGCTCATCTTGAGTAAAATGTGATCTAGCTTGCTTCGCGTCGAAGTTCATAATTTTTTGCATAAATATTTTGTGAGTTACTTTATTACATGTAAAATGAAATAACTTGAGCTTTCTTCCGTTCCATTCCGATTGCCTTTTCGTATTGTTACAACCCAAACCATATTTGCACCTATAACAAGGGCACATGTCCATTAAACCGAAATTGACCAGCGAGTAAAATTCCTTCGACACGCAAAGCGTTGTAACAAATTAGCGACCCAACTTAAGCCAGCTTAAACGAAGAAAAACTCTCTTTCCTACCGTATTTTATCTTATTAATAAAATAAACAATTGGCTCTAAGCGAACTCGCCGGAAGAACAAATTTTCCACGCTGGTCATTAGTTTTGCTGTTTCACTGCACCAATTTTGTTCTCCTTCTCCCTCTTAATAAAAGACAGCAGCAGGACTTGTGAGTGAGTGACAGACAAGACATTTTTACCGTCATATACTTAACATGTGTGCGCGAGTGTGAGCACTACTTCTTCTTCTCGAACTCGACTTGCTCTGAAGTGTGTATATATTCCACAGCAAACAAAAAAAGAAAGAAATGCCAATGCCATAGCACATACAAACAGTAACCAATTCACTTTCGTCAATTTCCCCTTTTCACTCCTTTTCTTATGCTACTTAATAATATATTCCGTAAAGGAGCCAAACAACCGAATAACTTTTCCCAGTTACACTAGTTTCTCTCCAGAGCTATGGACTACGAATAAATACGCCGTTTTTATTCTGACCTTACACACTTACACTGGCTATGGGAGTACGAAAGCAAACTATACGACTCCTTTCATGTTATCACTTTACTTTTGGTTTGGCTGTGATGCATTGATGGATCCATGATATTATGGACTGGAATGAAATTACTCGAATCCTTTTCTTAACAGACTTTTTCCTATTATTAAGCTGGTGTAATGTGTTATATGTACATCGCCCGGCGATAATATACGTTTTTTTGCGATTCCCCACAAATGGACTCGGTATTTCTGCTTAATAAAAGAAGTCTATTATGAAATTACCATGTGCGAATGTAACTTCAACGCATTTTCCTCAAGTTATTGATCCACACCGTGGTTGATGTATGTTCATTATGCATATTGATATTCACGAGTCTCAAAATCGTCAATTTACTTATGAAGCTACTACATTTTATAGATTTCCTGGTACAATGTTATGTAATATATATTTTACACTCTCATCCAGTTCCAGTTGTCACATGCCCCTTATTACTGTCTGTATTACTAGATTTTTCTGCTTTCTACGTGGACAAAGGAGAGACGAAGTATGTTCGCGGTAACAGCTGAAAATAATAATGAATTATGGACATGGATACGATGGCGGCAGTTTCTGGCATAAATTCACTGAAGCAAAAAACTGGTTGCTTTTTTTCTCCAAGTTGGTCTTGCGGATGAAGGATTATCATTAAGGTCATCCAACTAATAGGTTCCATGCACTTTCGGAATTCAGCTTGCAAAAAATAATGCCTGCCATACGCCTTTGAGTTTTGATGTCTATTCGGTTCTATTGAGTTCCACAATCACAATCAGTGGCATAGTGTGTTTGCTCAAGAGAGAAAAGAGTGGAAATGAGCGGAGACGAAAGTGAAGTCGACGAGGATAATCCAATGTTACATCACGCGCTCTCCCAGTCAGTGGTTCACTAATGTCTTGAGCCATTCAACCAGAATATTATTATTATCCTTCAGACAGCAGAGAGACTCGCTGCTCATCGAGTCAATTGCGAAAAAGAAGGAGAAGACGAAGCGACTACGAGCTGACAACCCAAAAAAGGCTCAAAAGAACACAACCAAACAAAACTCTGGAGTCGATGGATGCTCGCAAGTCGCAGCCCATACACAAAAAATTTCTAATAATTTCCTTGTATTTTTGATGTGAAAGAAATTCGATGCTGATTTATCAAGTTAATGTAATGTGATGACGGCATGAAGAAAAGTCTCACTCTGAGTTGAGCTGACGGGGCTCTGAGACGCCTCAACTTTTTCGGTTCAATACAAAATGCTTTAGTAAAACTTGGATAAATGTACAAAGCTCACGAGGACGAGAGAGAGAGAGAGAGAGAGAATGCATGTATGCACGCGTGTACTAATATTTTTTATGTGCCTGCATCTGGTCGAAGAAGGGTGGTTGTGAATGGTGAATAGATGGAGGAAGAAGAATAATATCAGAAAAGAGCCAATATAACATTTGTAACAGAGAGAAAGAGAGAGAGAGCACTCACTCCTCTCATATCCCCCTAGAGTTGGACTCAGACTCAAAGCTCCATTCCAGCTTGCCACCACCACCACTGCTACTTAAGATCTTCCAAAAAAGAGGTTGATAAACGGATAAAGATAAAGTAAAGACAGGAATATATGGTGTGGCAGTAATGGGAGAGAGCACCGCGAACTTGGCTCTGGAATATATACGATGACGTAATGCGATTGTAATGTAATGTTCCCTCGATGAATGCCGTTTCCCTAGAACAGCTTCAGCTCCTTTTCGATGTAATGCAAAGCAAAATTCCATTTTTTGGAAAGGGTCTCTCCTCTCGCAGACGTCTAACACAAGTTCATTTTCTGAAAATGTGGAAATGGAAGCAAAATCAAAACAAAAAATTTCTGAAATATAAAACTTTATTCAACAAAATGAAGATAAAATAAACAATAAAAAATTAAGTTATAATTTAGAATATTATAAAATGGCAACAAAAATTCTTTAATAAATAATACAAAAAAGTCTTTATGATAGCAAAAAATTATACCAGAACGTGTGTATATGCTCATGAAACACCTACATGTTTATATGTACCTTAATCTGTAACAAAAACTAGCGTAAAATCTTATAAGAAAAACCAACATAAAATCTTCTTACCTTTTTTGTGCTTTTTCGACGAATGCAATAACTTGCATGCTCGCCGAGGATGCGACAAAGGTGGAGACGGTGGAGGTGAAAAGACAAATTGCATGCTGGAACCTGATGCATGTTTGCCGGGACTTGTGAGTGTGTGTATGCGTGGGCTTGACACGATTGAAAATTCCTCAAGGAACCAAATACACACCAAGCATTTTTTCTGTTATCTTGTCTTGGGCTCCTCTCGATTCCCGTACCTTGAGTTCAATCTCCGTTCCATTTTATCAAGTAGCTTTCCTTGTTCCATTTCTTCTCTCTTTCTCTCTTCAACCTTCTATCTTAATTTGGAATGATAGGGAAATAATTCTTTTTTTCCTCTCCTTCTCCATCTCATCGTATCGGGGTCAGTCGAGACGATGACTCCTTACTCCAACTCCAATATCTCCATAATTCTCCTCTGGAAAGTGTACGTTCTCCTCCTGCCTCTCTGCATCTCTCTTTATAGATCAAGATCAAGAAAGATCGGGATAAAAACTTTTTTTTACGTATGTCTTGAAAAGTTTTGTATTTGTTTGAAAATGGATATGGATGATGCAGACAATAGCCAAGAATATATACACACAAAAAGGAAAACTTTTTTTCTTGTGTGTTTTTGTTCAAAGAAAAAGTAAGAAGGAAAGGAGGAGAGATGATGATGATGCAAAAGAAAATATAACGTGAACGTAAGTAGAATAGTATGTGTGTTCTTTTTCTCTGACAAGAAAAAAAGTCTTTTTCCTCTGTTGAGAAAAGACTGGAGGGGAATATGTACAGTAACATGATGTGTAAGGAAAACGGGCGTTCAGGGAATAAAAGGAAGAGAAAAGTTATAAGTTCAGAAGAACCTTGTTTGCTTGGGGTGGGCTGCGGATCGTTAATTTTGAATGGAAGCAAGGAGGAAAAGTCTTTTTGCTACGGAAAAAAAAATATATATACGAGAGCCTGAATCTCTTTGGAAAAAGGAAAAGACAAACTCTTCAAGTGAAACTCTGCACAAAACTCTCTCTCTCTCCTTTCCTTTGGGTATGTTAGCATTTTGCCGGAAAATGGAAACTGCTGCAACGAAACTCAGGGCAATAATAATTTTCTCTCGTTTTCTGCACCACTTTTTTTGTATCACTGCTACAGAGAAAAAAACTTTTACTCAAACTGGCTGCAACAGGAAAAAAAACTTGTAGCTTTTGGATGAAACGCTTCACCGACAAAAAATACATGGAGGAAGCTAGGCAAGGATTGAAAGGGGATAGAGAGTAGTAAAGGAAAGGAATCATTCAGCTCTCTCATTTTTATAGCTTTGTGAATGCTAAGTAGCAATGAAATGACTGTGTTCCTTTAATGAATGCTTAATCACAGTGTACAAATGCGAAATAAGGAAATGCGTAATTTAATGGAAGGAAATTCAGGATGCTTTTGCTACAAGTCACAAAAAGGCTTATGACTTTTACTCTGAGTCTGATGACTAAACAAGAAAGTGCACTTTGAAAAAGAGGTGTTATTACAACAAATAAAGCAATTAAATCACACAGTTCTCTTACCTGTTTCCTTCAAGTAGTCCAACACTGCTCGTGCCCGAAGTATTTTTTTAAAAAAAGTATCTCAACAGAACAAAGTTTTCCAGCTCACATATTAAATGGAAGTGTATACACAAGAGTTTGTCGACTGATGTCTTATTGTTTCTTTTTGTACCAAATTTTTCCTGTCCAAATGTTTGTGTCTCCTGTTGTATACTCTGTTTCTGTTTTGGACAAAATGAGTGTTTTGCTGTTCGGGAAAGTGAGGAAAGGGAATGGAAGGTTTAAAACCAGAGATTTTAATCAGAGTTCTCAGGCCATTTGTAGTTAACTACAAGGAGTAGCCCATGTGCCACAATGTGCGGTATATTTTTTTGTCAGGCAGACGGGTGGAAAAGCAAAACTTTGTAGTGAAGTAGTATATATTTTTTTTGTCGGGTACGTAATATGTGTTTGCTGTATTCTGATTGAGAGATAGCTAACCAAAACCACTGCTCTCCTGCTCTGCTTTCTAGTCCAGACTGTGAAAGAAATTGTTCCAGGTGAGAGACTATATAGTATTGTGTGAAGACATAGCTCTGTACTTTATGAGATGTTTAGCTAGTTTACAAAAAAATATAATACGACTTGGATAGATGTGTATATGTAGCACTAGCGAAAAAACTATATTATATCCTCTCTCTCTGAAACCAACCTGATCGAGTGAGAATTCCAGGGACAAAGATGTTGTTGATGATGATGATGGAACTATTTAAGATTGGAAAAGTGTGTGCTCAAAGAAGGGATATGTTTTAAGGAAAGGACAGGACACGGAGACAACAGTGAAGGAACTGTGAGGAAAAACGAATATTTGGAGAGAAAAAATATGTGTAAAAATTGAGACACTCTCCCCGTTTTTCCTACTACTTTTTCGCTACTCTCTCCTCCGGTGACGGTGGTGTGGTACAACTTGACTGATTGTGTGTGAGTGAGTGAGTGCCACCGGAGCTGGCTTGCCGTGCGAGATATTACATTGAAAAAAATAAATATACTATATCCTAACATGCTCCTCTCTCTCTCTTCCTTTTCCATTGCACACTGCCACTTTCCCCCTTCTTCCTAGTTGTCTTGTATTGTGTCGTTATCGTAATGAAAAGCAAGCCACTTGCTCTTTCCTTTTATGCCTGATGTATTATACATATGGCCGGTGTGAGCGAGTTTTTGAGCCCGAGAAATGGTGGAAAAAAATAACGCAAAGGGTGGTGGTAGCTCGGAGTATCTACACAGTTTTGTGTTAGGTCGGTGGGTCGGTCCCCAGCATCGATCGAGGGTACCGAGTTCTCGGGAGAGTGTTGTCGACGTCGTCGACCGTCCACGAGCTAGATCGCTGGAAGCTAGCCGGAATAAAAAGCCACTTTACTGCACACGCGAAAAGCAGACGATCTCGTCTCTCTCTCCCCCTCTCTCGCTCTCTCACAATATACATTTCTCGTACCAAAAATATATATGCTCATAGTAAGTTACCTCATATAAAAAACGATATAAAGCCGGGCTCAATATAGGTAATAAATGTTGGTTTTTATACTGTACATTCCAGTTCCAACTACACTATAATACTGGAGAAGTCCCTAGCAATGGAGTATCCTGGACTCTTCCACAATATCCCCCCGAAGAAAGCCGAGTTGAGCAAGACTGAGCTGAGAGAGAGAAAAAAAAATGCGTAATGCATATATACACAAAGAGGGAGAACCGGTTTTCTCTTCTCTGTATTCCCCGTACCATACATATTCCTTGTCTAAAACTCTGCTCATTTATGTGGAAGATATGTAATTTCCACGTAGCTGCCCATCAAATACTCCCTATCAGTCAGGGTGATAGCTACATGGCATTATTAAAACCTTTGTGTAACAATACGTTCCCATATACAAACCATTTTTGTATTCAGCAGAAGATATCTCTCAAACATATATCCAGTTTATGTATGCTTGCATGTGCTTATGATATCACAAGTGAAGCGTGTCTGAATGAGTGACGAAGGGGGACAAGCGGTCTAAAATGAGGGATAATACAGATACGACTGTGTGCTTCGAATCCTTAAGCAGTATTTCGACGGATGGATGGCTGTTGCTTACTCTCTCTCTCTCTCTTCTCATTTCCAGTTTTATTTTTCATATTTTATCCTATCTGTACACTTGCACACACTCATATTCTCTCTTCATCCATCGCCCTCGCTGTACAGCGACAGTATATTAAAACCTGCAAAAGTTCTCTTGAGGAGAGAGAGAGAGTGAGTGCTGCGGTGATTTGAAAGAAGATGAGAGATGTTGCTTGTGTGCATAATTTCTGGAGAGAGAAAAAAATTATGAGGAAAATCCTTTGATAATGACGTGGACACATTTTACATTACATAAGCATATTATTATATATCATTCACAAAAAAAGAATCCTTTTGTCTTCTTGTTCAACCTGCTTCTCTCTCCGCTCAGCAGTGAGGCATATCATTAGTAGGCAACCAAAGAGAGTATTCATTCTGATTGTGATTACTGATTGGTGATCGTTCGAAGAGTTGGACTACGAACAGCGTCTCTCTCTCCTTCTCCTTGGACAATATAATTACATGCATCTGGTCTCTGGTAGCGTGTGCGTGCGTACGTGAGCTTTTTCCCGTTTGACGAAGTTCGAGAAGCTCTTGGTGGTAAAAGCCACAAGAAGGAGAAGGAGCGACGTGGTTTGCTAAATCTTAGGTAACATCTCTCCTCCTCCCTACACGTATACATTTTTTTGAAAGAAGAGGAATATGAAGTGTGAGGAGTAGAGCGAGTGAGTTTCGTATGTATCGCGTCTGAACTAGCTTAATCCTTTCATTTTCTTCGTTGCGGTTTCTGTACATCTTCCCTTGCACCTTAGCTAACCAACCAAACTAATAATTTTCTCTAGACACCGCACACACCGCACCATCACTTTCCTCCTGCCAGATAGACGACTTTTTTTCCTTCTTCTCCTTCTTCTTGAAGATGCAGACGAAGTAGACAAGCCAAGTAATAAAGCTTAGTGAAAGCTCATCTTACTCCTCTTCTCTTTCCTCTTTTTTTCCTCAGAGTTTACCTCCTTTTTTATCTCTCCTCGCCAGAAACTGTTGGTTTTGAAGAGAGAAAGGTTGAAGGAGCCGTCTAAAACAGCAATTGCCACCAGTTAACGACATCAAAATTGCTGCTTTTCAAAACACACAACCCACAACAAAGGGAGAAGGTTCACTGTGTTTGACCTGAAAGACTACATTTTTTCCTCTCTCTCTTTCTCGCAGAGAAGAGGTGGCCAAGCCACCACGGAGGGAACAAGCTTCTCCTTCTTTTTATTCTCCGTCTTTCTTCATCCGTTAAATTATGTACTTTTTCCTTCTCTCTCCAATTTAGCCAGTTAATAATATACATGCTTACGTTTTACTTTTCCCAACCACCGCCGTCGGTGCACGTACAATTTTTTTTCGGGAAGAAGAGAAAAGCGTAAAAGACAAGGAGCACAACATACATAAATGCATGATGGCGACAGCTGCAGTTGTACACTGAACATGGAGAGAGAAAGAGAGAGAGGCACACAGCAGGAAAGACAGAGAAGGAGGAGGGAGCAGGAGGAAAAGGATGAAGAATAAGATGATGAGGATGAGAGTAGTGTGCGATGTTCAGAGAGAGAGAGTGTGTTTTCTGCCTTGTCTTACTTTTTCTTGCCACGTCTCTCTCTCTAGAAAAAAGAAAGAGAAAATGCAAGAGAGAGAGAGAGAGAGAAGAAAAAAGTTTTTATAATGGTCTAAATTGAACCCGGTAGTATTAGCAAGTCTTCAAAGGAAGAAGAAAAGAGTGGGACAAAAGGGAATAAAGAGGCCTAAAGCACATCCGCTCTACTCGTTTTTCTTCTTCGTGTAACCACCTTCTTAAAGTTGTATGCAAAAAGAAAAGTGTGTGTATATATATAGCTACTATATACATACACCTATATCCCAAACTCACATCTTATTCTTATTTTCTGGTGTTATGTGCATGTGCACCAACACTAAACTAAAATACAAGCTTTCTTGGGTATATTTTCATATATAAAAAAATCTACTTCGTTACACATTACAACTCTCTAGCCCCTCTTTTCCCCCGATTAGGTCATCATCCCATCGTCGTCGTCATCACGAACACACCAACAACATTACACCAACGCTAACTATCCTAACGCGTGATCTGCCTCTTCTTCAGCAGAGAGAAAAACGGAGCATATACATATTATACACTATAGCCGGGAAAATATATCCCAACAACAACTCACACAACCACACGAAGGAGAAACACGAGAGAGAGAGAGAGAGTATGAAATATAGCTCTAATCGCGATAGGCAGCATAGCGGAAATGATTCCCATGCACAAAGTAAAAGGCGTCACACTGAAATAATAATAGATCCAGTGCGGCATCTTTTCTTGGGAGGAAAATGGACGGAAAGCTTGTTTAGAAGAAGAAGAGAAAAAAAGTTGAGTTTTCTCTCGACTCGTCTCCCTTCGTATTTTTAGCGTTCTTTACACTTCACTGGTACGCTTTGTTGCGTTTATGCTTTCACGAAGAAACGCTTAGCGAGAGAGAGAGTTGAGCACACACGTTATATATGTTTCTTATTTTCGCAAGATAAGAGAGATGTCACCTTTTGCTTTTCTTTTCTCTATTTTATGGAACATCTTCATCTACACTTTTTTTCTATTTTCTCCTGAGTTTTGCCCGCTCTCTCTCTCTCTCTCACTCTCCTTTCAACACAAAAAAGAAAAGAAGTTTTTCTTTCTCTCCCTCCCCTTCTCTTGTTCCATATTCCCTTTTCTTTCTCTCCTCTTTTTTTGGTCGTCCTTCAAAAAATAAAGAATTGAGAAGAAAGGTTGCCTACTCCTACTTTCTTGTTTCATTGTATTCACCGTGAAAATCCTTTCTCTCTCTTACGGCTGTAATTATATGGCATTTTCGTCAGCTCTATTCTACTATATACAGTCTTCCTTCTTCTAAATGGAAGTTGGCCAGGCAGAGAAGACTTTTTTCTTCTCGTAGTTTTTTTTGTCATTGCAGTATTTTCACATAGTCTTCGTCGCTGACACTTTTACGTGTAAATAACAATGTAAAAAGTTGGTGTGTACATGCAACCTTAGTCTATGATGTGGTTGTACACTACTGCTGCCGAGAGAAAATGGTGTGTGGTGCTCACTGATGAAGAAAATCTTCCTTTTTCTTCCCTCTTGATCCGTGTTTCCTTCCCCTTGCCTTGGCTCTCGAAATGAGTTTCTCCTTATTCTCTCTCTCTCTCTCTCTCTGGAAAAAGCAACGCCTTTCACCTAATGAATGCGCCTTCTCTCGCCAATATATTTCACACGAGAAGATTCATGGAAGAGGATGCAGTTGGTTCGCTTCCCTCGCGCGTCTCTACATCTCTCTCACTTGTCGACTGTAAAAGTGGTTCATTGTCGTCCTTCCCTGGTAATTAAACTGATACGGAGAACGATAAAGATCGAGTCCTGCTGCGACCTGAGGTGAAACCTGGATATATACTTTTACACGTTATACACGCGAGCATGTACAACTAGACATGATTATTTACGAAGAGAACGCCACCCGTCATTATCAGATCGCAGAAAGTGTGTACCTATTTTAAACCATTTTTAACAACCTCGTAGCACCATATCTTTCGAGACTCCAGCTTGGAAATGTCTTTTGAAGAAAATGACTTTAACACGCTTCTTTAGTCTCCGTGATAATATAAACAATTTAGTATTTTGCTCTAACGTTCTAGTTTCTAGTTACATTTAAAACTAAATACAATGATTTAAATGATGACATCTGCATTGTTATCTCAGATGAGAGACTCTACTTTTTCAGAAGGAACAAGATCATCAGTACGAGTTTCATATATGCATACCTTATGTACCAAACTACCAAGACATTCAGAACAAGAAGTTTTGAAAATGCTCGCTAAACGTAATAAATGCGACGGTGATCACATGTTGAGAATGGAGAAGGCTGGTGTGTTCTACTATAACTGTATCTACTCAATTCACATAAATATAACCTTTGTCCGCACAACGAAAAGTTTCGCCATTATGCTGCCTTCTTTCCGTTATTAACCCCGGAAGGGTTATCTGTAGTTGCGAGAATTGATGGTAAAATACTGATGCGGATCTCAACGATAACGATGCTTAAACAGAAGAGCACCTCTGGCTGAAGTAGAAACTAAACTCTTTCCGTAGCCGAGAAGGGGATTTGGCTATAGAAGGATTATATATTGTTACATAAATATTAGTTAGGTATATTGAGAGAAAGCTGGAAGCCTTTCTTCTTGAGAAGTTAGTAAAAGTAAATGAAATGCGTAGTGGAATTCTTGTAATACCCAACAGAAGCTGACCACATCTAGAGTGATTCTGTGAGCGAGATACTCTGTTAGTTCGGCAAAAGCCCTGCTTGTATCATCTCGAAAGATTGTGTAAGTATAGCACCTATTTATATGTATGCGTTGGATGTTGGATTATACTCGATATGAAATTAATCCATCATTCACGACTAGAACTAATCATCTTAGGAAACGTTTATGCTCCCTACTCATAAGCAATGGTTGCGATGATATGTGGTATAGAGGTGAGCATGAGCACACATTTAACTAAAGTTTTTAACTTCGATAAATACACAAAACTTACTTAACTATAGCTTGCAATTACTGGGGAAAAAATCATGATAATCTGAACTATTACAGTTAGCGAGCCTAATGATCACATTTTAAGACACACATGAAGTTATCGCAGTCATTGAAGTTCTCTTTAGTTGCAGTCATTGACGCTCACCTCTGAAATGTCTGGTTTTGATTTCTGAGAAAGTCGGATGAGAAGCTGTTTACCTCTTCCTCTCTCCCTCTCCCCCCGACAGTATTTACAGCTTACACGAGTGGTATCAGTTTTGCCCAAGTAAAATACGCCGAACTCGCTGTAATAACTCATTTGAAATGGTGTAACCCGCAACAGCAGGTAGTCAGCAGTGACAAAGTAGATTTACTACTTGAACGCTAACCAAACTCCGCCATCCTCTCCTCCCTATTTCATTTCGTAATACCAACCAATACCATTTCATTTTTTGATACACTCCTGCTAAAAAGACTCTGAAACATAAGCGTACATATAGTCGAACACTTCGAACAAATATGTATTTTCTCTCTTCTTCAACTCCCTACTTTAGTTTATACTCTCCTTGAAAGAAGGGAAAGAGGAAGGATGTGCTTACAAGAGTTTTCATCTTTCTTTTTTTCTGGTGTGGTGGCAAGAGTAAAAGTAGAAGGCTTCTTTTATTCTTTTTCTCCTCTAAGAAGATTGCACGAATCCCTACGGTTTCATCTTGATCCTCTTTCGAAGAATAGAACAAACGAGAAGTGGAGGATATATTGAATGAATGTAATGTTCACGTGGATATATAAGTACACGTATTTCTCGATTTCTCTGACTCTCTCACTGGTACTTACACTAAAGGAAATGTACATTTTAGTGCAAGGTATTAGTATGCGTTTTCCATGTATGGATAAAATGGACAGAAAAAAAAGATGGATGGAAAGGGAGGGAAATGTGCGTTGGAAAAAGGCGGATGGAGGAGAAAAAAGAATTGGAGCCAGCAGGAGTCAAGTTTTCAAAAACAAATTTCCGTTTGATCCTCAAAGGATTAAATTCCCTGTCAGAGGGACTGTATTTTGTGATCCGGACGTTGGGAGAACAGAGAAAAGAGCTTTAGTCCTTTCTATTTTTTACTCTCTCTCTCTCTCTCTGTGTGTACATCTCAGGTTGATTCGTTTTACCTGTCGTTCGCTCTACTCCTTTATGCAATATATAGCGCTATAGTACACAGCGCTCCGTTTTAGTTATCACTCCGCTCCCGCTCCCCTTGTCTCTAGTTAAGCTTCAAAGATGGTGAATTTTTCATTGGAGGAAGGATCACCGAAAACAGTGAGATGTGGTATGTATACTACGCACATCTATCTCTAGTATACGACATATGAGAATACATGTACATGACATATGGAATGGAAGAGATGTGATCACTTTAATATTCCGTTTTTTTTGTCAAACAACTTGAAAGAGGAATAAAGGTGGAGAACAGTGCGAGAAGGAAACTCCGTAGACTCGAGCCCCAGGTGAGGGAAAGCGCATGTCATTCACAGCGTCATATAATATGAGATGATATAACTTCACTCTGAATTCCAACTCAGCGTGAAAAATTCTTCAGAAAAAAATGTAATATTTGAAGTTTAATATCAGACTTTTGGCGAATTCTTCATAACAAGTTTTCCAAGAATTGGTATTAAAATCAGTTAACTCGCAGTACAGTACTCCTCTTCTCTCAACTGTGTTTCATGTAGGATTCCAATTTTTCAAAGCGATTGGGGTTTGATAGCGTTCGTTCTAGAGGAAAAAAAACTATCCCTTTTTGGTCCTTATTTACTCTTGAGCGCGTTGAGAAAATCACATTACTGCTATTAGGTTCCACTTTTAGCTATCCCAGTACTCCACTTCTAATATCGTCATCGCCGACATGGTCATAAGGAGAACGAGAGTGCATTTCCCCCCAACCACCCACAAGTTTTTCGAAGTGAACTGCTGGGAAAAAGTTAGAGCTTCGCAGTTCAGATCGAGTTTGAGATTCTTTGGTAGTGAGAGCAAGTCAATTTATAGACTCGTAAAACTTGTCACAGGTGCTTATGATTATAGCAGTAAGAGAAGAGAAGGCTCTCTCTCTCCACTCACATTCCTTACATCGAATCCACCAACTCCAATATCTCCCGAAAATTTTCTTCTTCTCCCAAATGATGCTACTATGAAAATCCTAGTCGTTAAGTAAGTTCTCTCGTCTCATCTCGCTCTCACCTTTAATTTTCCGCTCGCTTACACCCTCACTTACAGCTTGAATGCTTTCAGTTTTCTTGAAATCGCTTAGTCGGATGAGTGGACGCTTACAACCAAATATGTTCTTCAGAGAAGGATATTTTTGCAGGGAATAAAGGATGTGAAAGTGAAGTTGGTGAAGAGGAAGATTTTGGTGATAACTAAAGATGCTTTTCCGGTTAAATGAATGTCGCACTTGGAACTGAAAAAGAGAGATATATACTCTCTCTCTCTCTCTCTAATGGGCCAATTTAAATTCCCGTTCCCTGTAATATAAAGATAAATGGGCATCACGACATGTAGTCCTTTTCAAAATGAGACGAAATATAATATATCAGTTGCACGTAACTTTTACATTTTTAAATTCGTCTTTCAGTTCGACGTCATTATTTGAAATTAATTTTACCAAGCTTACTTATTAAACAATATAGATAGATAGAAGGGGATACGGTGATACAATAAGTAAATAGCAGACATATCGATGCAATCTTTCGCCTTCGCCTCTAACTCTAACTTTAAGTAAGGACTTGATTTGTCGAGAATTCGGGATTGAGATCAAATTCAGTGAGCAAGTTTGTATTCATTCTTTCGCCATCTCCCGTTCCAGAAAGTTACCTTCAGACGATGGAATATGCTTTCGTTGACGACAGAGCAGAGTCCCCTCCTATCTCCCGTCTTTGTGCACTCGGATGCGTCATGCTAGCAATGTAATATTCCTATTTCTTTAGTCCCTACATGAATATCGTGGAAATTCTGAAAGCCTGCAAGATAATTTTTTGGTAATAAACTTTTACGTAAAACAATCTTAAAAAGTTGGATTATTATTGTATAAACATGACATTAAGTTAAAACATGGACTGCGGATACAATTAAGTCGTAAGAGCTTCCCCTTCGAGGTCAATCAAGTCAATTACAAATCGAATTACATCCGTTACTCCACTTCGCACAGCGTATGGAAGCTCATTGTAGCTTTGGTCAATGGCGGTTGCGTTACTCGCAGCGGCGGATGTCACGAGTTTCAGTACGGGGCCAAAAACTTGTGGGAAATCAAGGTCAAGGAAACTTGTCACTAATTCGTCCGGGCTTTCTTGAGCTTGACCAACTTGTCGACTTCCCCTTTGTGTCGAGTTTTGGGCCTGGTATGATTTTAAAACCTGTGTAAACACAAATATGACAAATCTGTTTACTGAAAACTACAAAATTACACACATTTATAAATTTTCGACAAAAATTACCCTGAACAGTTTTCTTTGGAAATGCTGTGAGCATTTCTGATATTCTTCATTTTCAAGCTCTTCATCCTCTGGGGTTTCTTCTATTTCGAAATCTGTGTCAACATTGCTGGAAATGCTTCCAACTGGGGCTTTCTCCAAACCCGCACTTGCCTTTGATAAAGATGAACTCGGGCTATCGTCCGAAGATGCCCAAGGCAGCAGCCATGCATCACTTTTGATGACCTTTGAGCGGTGGGATTATAGCAAAAAGATTAGTTAAAAAGGTGATGAGAAGAATAATGCTTTCCTAAAAGTAAGTGAACAATATTTAATTTTTTACCTGGATAGCTAGTACGAAAACAAAGGCGAAGTTAGTGTGCATTTTATGAGTAAAACAATATGTGTTCTTGAAAGGAAATTATAACAAAACTGAGTATGCAGTGGAGCCGGTAACAAATGGACCGTAAATGAGATGAGCCAATTTACGGTATCAATCTACTCACTGGATAAATTGTGAATAAACTTTGTCATATTGGGCACAATGTGAAATGTATGCAACCTGCGTGGAAAACAATGGTACGTAGCGTGGCTGATGACTAATTCATCTATTTTCGTGTACACATTGCTGAATTATGTGCATAATATGTTACAAGAACGACCAGTCTCGGATTTCCCCTTGTCATCATTTGTGAAATGTTCACGATTCCATGAATATTAAAAATGTAGGTGCAGATACATTTACTCCGATAACCTACATTAGGCGACAACATAAATATACTAACGGTTGAAATCAAAGCTTGATTCCTTCAATGATCAAGTGACATTTGAAAAAATACCTCAACGAACGAGCATCGAAGCTCGCATATTCAAGCTGCGTGAAAACACACATCCTCACCACAGCAAATGAATACCGGATAACATGAAGCTCCACTCCATGATTTTAGTGCACGAAGATTTATCTTTGGATTTATTTGTAGCCCACCTTTCGGCAGGCATCAAAAAATTAGTAAATTCTCATTATGTTGCCCTCCCACACAGTAATCTTTAGTAAAAGGCGAAAGATTAATATGTATTTGTGGGAAGACCAGAGATAACTTCACATTCCGCCACACACAAACCCAACACATCATTAAATACAGAAACATAGCGACTTTTACTTTAGCTTGCATTTAAAAGCACTAAAGGCAAAATGTATACTAATTCAGAGTACACAGTAATGTGAAAACATGTATGACAAAATTTATTATGCATTTATAATTCTGAAAATAATAACCGTACACTATTTAAAATATAATTATTTCGGAGTTTTTAAGAATACTGCCTCAGAGCTACTTTTTGTGTGTTCAAAAGTGGCGCGTGAGTGTGGGGCATCAGCATCCATCGTTGACTCGACATGAGCACACGTCCGAAACTCTTATACGCATTAGGAACGGTTGCACGTATGCAGGTTCTACACAGCTACACTTTTTGAGTTTAAAGTTTAATTGACAATTTTTATGAGTGAATTTTAATTCGCTTTTCGTATACCGTAATTTCCAACCCTACCTTTAATTTGGTACGTGATTCGATTTCAAAGAGGACTGTTTAATCAAAACAATTAGCGAAGATCATTTAGGCGCACACACTCGCTATAAAAATCACAAGCCTGATTAGCTGCAAATAGCGCATTTTGAGCTCCGTTTTTTTCACGACTCTGTTCAATTCATGAAATGTGTGTTTTATTTTGAGTGAGATTTTTTTCTTCTTTTTCATTGGGTTAATATACAAATCATCACCATAATGCCTTTCACACAAGATTTACATGATGAAACCGCGGATTGCATTCTCTCTCGTCTCTCTGTTTTCTCTGCAAGTCTTGCTATTTGAATTGCGCGTGAATGCAATGAATGTCGTTAGCCGTTTGTATGTGTGTATGTATTCGTGGTTGACTACGTATTTCAACTCTTACGGTTTCAAGACAGATGGGAAATATCAGGATTTTAACGATATCTTTATTACCCTGCAAAGCATGTGGGTTCTCTAAAGTCTGAGCATCCATGTGCCAGAGAAGTAAAGTTGATAATAATCACCGTCAAGATTGTAAATCACTGAAAATATTTAGCTAGTAATAGAATTTGGTTTGGGAGAGTAGGTGTCTTTCCTCGGTAATGGCCGAGAAGGAGGAAAAAAATTAGGAATTTATTCTTAAAAGAAAAAACTTCAAGTCTTATGGCTTCTTTGGTCTTCCATAACATTAATTTCGATTCGGTTTACGGAGAGGTGCTCTTATTTATTTGTGCACACATGATTGTTTCCTGCGTTTTTCACTAAATAATTTCGTGGCATACACATTTTTTCGTTGGATTATGTACAAATCCCTGGCGTTAGAACACTCGACCAAATCTGACATCAGTTAGGGCAGGCTTTAAGGTTTTTGGCAGAACAGGAAGGACGCGGTTTTGTATACAATACACAAAATCACAGTGTTCAACTAATTACTTCGAAACAAACCTGTATTGAAATTTCATGTATACCTCCTGCATCTTCCAGGCCACTAAAGGCAATACAACATATTCAGAAAAGCCCTTTGTTTGTATCTGATGTATTTATGATGCATGATCAAGTTGAAAAAATAAAATATGGACGTTATTGTCAAGCATAATTTGATATAGTCCAAGTATGCACACATTCTTGACCGTGAGTCGGTCAATGGAAGGTGGAGCGCTTCAACATGATCACCTGGGTGCTTTTCTTCTTTTTTTCGGCAATCTGCAGTTCGCAGTTTCATGCACTTGGGCGATGATCATTCATTGAAGATTGTCGGGAGTCAACTGCTCAACTAGTATTTTTCCTTCGAACCGAAACAAATCTCGAATTGAATCTTTTACAGATTACAAAATTGCAAAATCTTTTAAATTTTTCGCCGTTAAACAACCTCCACACACACTCCCCACATAAAAATATCTGTCTTATGTCTCCTCTGTTCCTTATAGAAAATGCAGAAGAGTCACCTTTCATTCATTGGCTGGTAATAATAACATTTGAATCGTGAAGGATGTGGTGGGATTCTTGTGCGAGCATAATGGACCTGTAGGATAACTTATTTTGTATGTGAGAAACTCATGTAGAAGGAGTATATAAGATATCCAGATAAGAATCTCTCTCTCTCTCTCTCTCTCTCTCTCTTCTCCACATACCCTATGCTTACATGCATCAACGGGCCAATTTTCGGTTTCACTTTGTCTCGGGTGGGATGACATATTTTAGTGCCATTGTTCCCCCGTTGTAATGAGATCGTAGGAGTTCCTTTTTATCATTCCATTCACCAAAAATAAAAATACCATGTTTCTTCTTTTCGGTGTAGCGGTGTGAGTGTGAGCTCTCCACTCGTCTTCGCTTTTATATGTATTTAAGTACGCATATCTCCAATCATTACCTTACTCTACTTTCATGCTCATATATTTTACACATTTATTACACATCTCTCTATACTTGATGATACTTGACTATCCCTCCCGCAAAACAAAAGCTTTAGCTTGAATAAAGCAGAGGAAAAAAGAGCAGTTCCGCGACGCAACAAGAGCACAATAATAAAGTACAGAGAGAAAGAGAAGGACGGAGAGAGAGAGAGAAAACAAGAAGCGTTTTAATGCTTTTTGGCTAATGTATCAGAAAAAGAGCAGAAGAGTTGCTAATAAATCTTGACTTCAAACTACAAAATTGTTTGACGATGACTTGGATGAATGTTGCTTTTTTCGGTTGCTGAGTACTAGAATTATGAATGTTCACTCTGAAACAAAGTAGTAGATTTTCTTTACTCTTTACATCCTACAACCGCCAACGACTTCGAAGATCTCTCTATCCAGACTCGTAACTTTTTTGTCTCTATTACACACACTATCCCTATTATTATGACTTTTTGGCCATTTTTTACACTCAAGCTATGCCGTATGGAATGAAAACACTAAACTCTTCTTTTATTATAATTATTAGAGAAAGAGGAAACCGTTCGTGTGTGTGTGCAAAAGTTTAATGGGAATGTATCTATCTGAAAGCTCATAATGAAGTGCGGTGTGGGGACTTTGAGCTCAACTTGATTTTTTTTCTTTTCCCTACTTACCTCCACAAATTCTTTTGTCGTCACAAGAGAGAATGTATTTTTTTTATTTTCAAAAGAATTTCAATGCTAGACTCCTCAAGAAATTAGGTCTTTGTGCGGAGGAGGCAACAACTTATGGATGAGTGTAGTGTAACAAGTGCACACACACACATATAAAAGTTGTGTGTGTGAGAACATGTGAAATTTTCGTGCAAACGACTCTTATGCATGTATAAAAAATCTCCTATTTCTCGAGCGCCCAACCCGTTACACAGTAAAAAGAAAAACAATGTTTACTCTCAATATACAACATCATGCCTCCTTTCAATATCTCTGATCTTTTTGCTTTTTTTTCTATATTCTGTTTCGATAGAGCACCTCAAGTATTTTGCGGAGGTTGGAGTTGGAGGATCACGGTTCTGTTCTGTAGACGCCTTTTACCCACGGCTAACATGACAGACAACAGAAATTGTATTAATACAATTAAAAAAGTCAAACGCTTCTCTCATGTCATGTCATACGCGTTTATTTCGTTTCTTGTGTGGAAGGAAGAAAAGTTGTGTGATACTTTTGTTTTAGAAAAGACTTTCTTGCAATTAATGTGAGTTGTCTCTCTTGAGACTCAATTGTGACGCATGAAGCCATGGAATGGAATGATAATGGTACGAACTGTATAATGTAGATTCCTTTAGGCATGTATGTAAGACACTTGAAGGCCAGATTGTTATGTGTTGAGTTTATGGGCGCAAATTGCTTTTATGACGTTTGATGAACTCATTACGAAAAATTAATCTGTAACAGCGAATTAAAGAATTTGAGAGGGGATATATGGAAGAAGTGTGTTCTCGGTTTTAGGAAATAGCGTGGGTTTTAGGAAGATCTCTGTTCATAAGCAGTACAGTATTAAAACTGATCATGACGATGAGTATTCCGGATGCATCAAGATAATCTTCCTCAGGAAGGTTTGGATTAGGTCACGTCATCCTAATATATGAGATAAGAAGCCTCGTCTAATCTGTTTTAAGACAGAAAATAGTAGTGGGCTTATGTTTTGAAAAACACTTTCATTGCCAACAAGATTGGAGCACAACTTTTTCCGCAGGATGAGGAACATTTTTTTCTTTCTTTTTTTGCAATCAGTCTCAACTTTTCATTGCATATTTTAGACACGAAGACAGTGGGAGCATTTAGAGTTGAGTGAGTGAGGGAAGCGAGGCTTCCTTGGCTTACTTGTTTCTCTCAGTTCATGTTCTTTTTCCAATTGTGATCTTAAGATTCTATTTCTCACAACATACTTTCATGTGACGAGCACACTTGAAACATACAACATCGAAGAACCTCGGGAGAAAGAGAATGTATATATATACATACGTCAGGTGGAGGCGGCGAGGGTGAAGAATGAGAAAATCTACCGACATAAAGCACACAACCTAGGTATCTGGCTCAGTTTGCCAAAAAAAATTGTTCATACACGCAAGGAAAGGAGATACTTTTGTTGACGGTATCATGATGCTGATGTTGGTGCGCTGGTGGTTTTTCTTCATCTCCAAAGTCGATCATTTACTGTTCATTACACTTTTTAAAAATACTTTGAAACTCTTCTTCAACCAACGCACCACTCCCAAACTGCATACGTCTTTTTCTTACCAACTCCCGTGCAAAAATCCTGAAGATAGTTCTGAAAAGAGAAAAGGGATATACGCCACACCACTACTCCTTCAGTTCGCAACACTTGCTTGTGTAAGTGTGTTGTTCTGTGTTTTCCCATAAACCACTCGCCGCCGCACTTTGTTCACATCGAACAGCCTAAAACAGCAAAGGACGAAGCTAATGGCTCACTACCACTTCTTTTTTTACAATGCGTGGGTGCTCTCTCCCGTGAGCACACACAAAAAACTCCTTCTCTCTCTCTCTCTCTGATTCGTATTACATTTCGCCTTGTTCGTTTCGCCATCACACTTAAGCCGCGATGATGATGGGATGCGATGTAATATAATCCGACACAAAATATAGGCATAAAAAAGTATGTATTTACATTGGAAATGAATACCGTTCAAGTTTATAGTGAGCGAGAGAGAGGAAAAAATCTGACACATGTAAAACGCTTTAATTGCACAGTGTGGAATAAGCGTATTTATATACATAAACGCGCAAAAACAAAAAAAACACTATACTTTTTTATATACATTTCTTAAGGTGTACACGTACCTATCCGCAGCTAAAAGACATTGGAATTCGTGAACATACTTTTTTAAACCCATTGAAATTTGCATGCATAAATGTATCGAGTATTTTTTGTGTAACCATCCTTCAACCTCCAACGCGTAGAAGAAGAAAAAAAAGTTTCCCTTGTTCTTTTTTTTTCATTCTTTCTTTTTTGGTGACTGGTGACAGAAAAGGTTGTTCGGTACTCGGTACTGGGACCATTTTTTCCCTATTTTTTCTCTAAAAAAATAATCATTTTTAACCTGCTCCATAAATATAGATCTTTGTCAAGTAAGTGAAGAGAAACAATACGGTGAGAAGGGAGACATAGGGGAAAAATAAAAGGCGTCTTGTAATTAGTTCTTAGGACTCTGAGATTAATGTACCGTATGCTTGTGACCGATCTCTTTGAAGACATTTACGTTTGGCAGATTAGCCAGCTTGACATTCCTCCTTCCTTGTGTCTTGTGTGTAAGGTACGACATGCAAGTTGTGTGTGCAAAATAGAAGAAGAATTCGAGGACAAGACTCTTAGGTTCATATATTGAGAATTCCAAGAGTGTGGATGGAGAAATGGGTGAAATGAGAAAGAACGGGACGCTTCACTTCATCTATGATATCTGATGTGTAAACGTTGTAAAATGAGGTAGGGGTACACATACAACATATATTTTCTGTATAATTGTGTAGATGCATTAGTGGTGGTTTAGTCGGAGTGGAAAAGGGGTGTAGTATATATATCCATAATCTGACAATAAAACAAACAACTCATATATACAATGTTTAACACTTAATTTTCAAGAATTCCCACGCACTTATTCACAGTTTTTTTGGGAAGACAAGCCAAAAATTCCGAAATTGAATAAAAATATATAGACTTTTGGATTTAATCTCGCCTCGCCTTTGTCTATTGTATTGTGTTAGGAAGATGAAAGAACTCTCTCATCCTTAAATTATACAATACTACTCTTCTACAGAAAAAAAAATCCTTCATTTTTTGTCTACTTCTGTGTGTCTCCTGGTTTATGGGTAAATAGAATAGGTAAAGTGAGAAAAACTCCGGATCGAAATCCTTAACAAATAGTAGCAGGAAGGAAGGAAGTATGGAAGATGGATCAATATTACAAAAAAAGTATTTTATTGCAACAAAATATTATTAGATTCTTTGAAAAAAAGGAATAACTCCTTTTCCTTTTATTGTCAACGCGAGAGATTTCTAAACCGTGGGATGATACGGAAAATCGGGCGAATAATAAATATATGAGCAGATATTTTCTAGACTTCCCTTTCCCAACTCAACCTTGATAACAAAAAGACGGGGAGTTGGAGTCGGAGTGAAATGAAAAGAAAATGCCTGCTGTAAAGGCATGCAGTGGGAGATGTGTTTCATCATTCCGCCTCTAACCTGAGATTTTCATCTTCTCTCATCCTCCCGAGTTTCCCTCTCAGCTCATCTAGACAGGTTTCAAGAGTGAGTATTTTATATTCCCACTCTTCTGGCAACTTTACAGAGAAGATACACTTTAAAAACGAAGTGAATGGAACCACTGAGATTTTTTTGATGGGGGAAGTCAATCTCTCTTCCTAAAATGAAATGAGAAGGGTAAAAATATTTTTTTTTGGTTTTCTAAGGGGCCAGGTAAAAAACAGGAGAGTAATGTGGGAGCTAAAATCTACTTTGCTCAAAGTCCAGGAGGGAAGAAGCAGCAAAGCAACCTTTGATTGTGGGACGACCACTTTCGGGTTCCCACACATAAAATGAGTGTGCCCCTTCGTAAAAATCTCTCCACATGCCCGAAATCTTTTCTCAGTCCCCCTTTAAGCTTTTCTCTCTCTCTCCTTTATCTCACCTTTAACTTTATACTTTTGTGATCGTGCTTGTATGAAAAGGGTCATTAAGAGTACATAGATACGTGTAACATTATAAATCGGTTGGAGAACATAAAAAAATATTTCAGACTTGTTTTAAATAAAAGAAAGGAAAAGTCTCTGAAGAGAAGAAGTGAAGGGGTCCGCGGTCCCTGAATAAAATCGGAGAGGAGCCTTAATAGTAAATGTATGACATGAAGGATCGGATCTTTAGAGAAAAAAGCGGGACGCGAATTAGTACGCGAGGATTGGATACAAAAGAGCGAGCTCTCCTTCTTTCTGAATGCTTGATGATCTTCCCCGTCATCATCATCATGTTGTCGTCATCAAGCTTTCTATTGAAGCCAGATTTATTCCCACGAAAATGTGAGTTCATCCCTGAAGGAACGAATGAATGAATGATTCGGTGTGGAGGAATGTGTGAGTGTGTGAACAATATTTTTGCAAAATGTATGACGTCCCGTTGAAGGCTGTCATGTCCCGTCCCTCTCTCCCCTACGACAACTACTGCGGCGTGGTATATGCACTTTTCTATTGTCCCAAATATGTCGAATAAAAGATTTTCGTTTCTGGAAGAACCTGTTGCATTTCCGAGCTTCGGTGGTGGAGGAAGGAGGGAATATTTTTTTCTCAGGAGGATAAAGAACTTTCGGGCGGGTTTGCTAACTGATTTCACTTTCGTTTCTGAAGAATACAATAATGCACTGTAAATGAATTCAGAGTATAATGGAAAAGTTGAAGTAGATTTTTTTGGTGGTGAGTGGTATTTTATGCGCTCCTACAAACACCCCCTTCTTAACCTTTATGCACCACTCATGATCATGATGATATATAAATTTCTGCAATCAGAATTAGTGAACAAGGACACACAGTGTTTTCTGCTTCTTGGGAACATCTCCGTGGGTGCGCTCTCATAATACTAAAGCGAGGGCGCCTTTATGTGGAGGACAAGGTGTAAAAAAGTCTAACATTTCAGGTTAAAAAATATATATGTTTGGTGCGATGTGCGACATATATCTTCACAAGAAAAAAATCGCAGAGGAGGAGAAATGATGAGATGAGGATATCTTTGCAATTTTTTTCATGTTTACTTTGGTCGAATATGGATTGAAAATGTCATCGTCCATGTCACATATATATTTTTTGCCTACACACGAATACCTTCAAAAGCGAAATTTTATTCAATACTAACGATTAACTGTGGCGATAAGTAGAGAACATGCAGAAAACTGTAATAACGAGAGACATTTTCACGTGGGTTTTGATTCCATATATCCCCTGGCTCTAATTAAGTGTGGGAGCTTAAAATATACGACACCACTGCCATTGTTTTTGGACACCTTCCTGTTGTGTAGGCTGACTCTATTTAATATAACATTTTTTTCTGAAAGGAATATCAAACTGTCAGAGTGGGATTTTGTTATATGGAAAAACAGCCTTAAACTGTTTTTTTTTCTTCCTTCAAAAAGGAAATCGCTTTTTATTGTCAACATGCCCGCATATCACATTGCTAATTACGATGATGACATCGTTGCGGCACCAAAACTAAAACCATATCGAATTATATTCTCTCTCTCTCTCCAACAATTATTGTAACAAGACCTAGCTTTTGGCAAAAATGTATGTGTGTGTTTCGTGATTTTGTCAACGACTGAGTGAGATTACAAGTAAAGTAATTCAACACAAGAAAAAAAACTTATGCGCGCATATTTTATTATTATGCATTTCCTCAAGTGGAGAGAGTCTCGTATTTTTATGACTTTTTTTCGCTATTTATGAGGAGAGTCGAGTTAAAGGTCTCCCAAAATTCCTTGCCTTTGGCAATAATTTTCAAAGTGCAAAAGTGTTCCACCAGAACTAGATAGGATACCACCTCCTCATCAATTCTCCCTCACATCATCACACTCTTGGTCGTTCGTCATTATCTGTAATTTTCGTATGGAAAATAAAAAAGACGCGATGAGAACGTCAGTTGTGGGTGTACACCACAAAAATTACTCTTTGATTTCTTACGTATGGCTTCAGCACTCGCCTTATTTTTAATGTGCCGGCAATTGCCATACATTAGGCTCGATTTTGCAGAAAAAAGACCTGTTCGCCTTCCATCATCATAATATCGTATTGTATCGTTCTTCGATATATTTTATAAGCATATTCCTCCCCAATCATAATGTAAAGCAACGATTATTAATTGTCATCACATTCAAGCTTATTGCTTTTTGCTCCTTTCAATCACAGCAACCTTTGAAGGTAAAACCTGAAAATTGAAATTTGTTCTCTAAAGAAAAGGAAAAAAATGTTACATACACACAGCTTCTCTTTATTCATATTACATTATATTATATATTGATTAGATAGATGCGTATGTCATTATAAGAGCGTACACCTGCACAACAAAAAATGTCTTTGGAGCAACAAAGGCAGACGTCGCGAACCAAACAACTTGTATCATTAAGGCCAAGAAAATATGTGCTCACTTATTTGTACCTATGCATGCGTGCTCACACGACGGTGTACAAGAGCACACAAAAGTTATATATTTTCGAGTCATTCATCATATAGATGAGATTCGAGTACATAGATTATGCATAAGACTGATTTTTTCTCTCCTTCTCATTTTCCACTGACAATAGCACACATACACAAGAGGACAGCTAAGAGATCGAGAAGGGTAAAATAGCAAGTTTTTTGTGAACTGATGCAAAAGTGGCTGACTTGCTGAGAGTGAGTTGTGAGTTGTGAGCAGTTTTTCTTACCTCATATACAAGCATCAATTCATTCCTCACATGGTCACAATATTCAACGTTTTCAATAGCCAATCAACATGATCGACAACTTTTTTTATAACTTTGACATTATGCGAGGAGGATGAAGTTCATAAAAACATCTATCTGAGCAGTGAGCCTTTTATATCAAATTGAAAAAATATTGCATTTTAAAGCGTTCTAAGGTTTTCCTGTAAAGTGATTGCTGTACGAAAAGTAATAAAAAAAGTTAAATTGCCAACAAGCAGTAGAAAATACATAACAATTTGAAATGACAAAATGTCGTTTGTATAGTCAGCGTGTGTGTGTGTGGCATGGAACTGATATGGATGCTCTCATCATGCCTATATCATATCAATTGCTCTCTGTAAACAAATTTTTGGTGAAGGAATTTGTATCTCGCAAAAGAAGTCAAATTTTGCTTCCAAGTTCGAACATGATGCTTCACTCAATTTGCATACGTCTGCATTCCGATACGGATTTATACTCCCTCACTTTTGTCAATTGTGGGAACATACACATAAAATTAATATACGCATAGGCTCTCTTAAGAAACAATTCCAAAGACATTAACTCCCCCGAAATGTGTATAACCACCAATATATTTCTCTCCATACGAGACATGAAACTATCCATGATTTGCTCCATTAGATTTATGTCGACGGACGATACACCTTATTCGATACGATTTTTTCTCTTTCATTCCATTTCATTTTACTGCACGATTAGCTCCATTCCACGTACACGTACGTGAGTATGTGGACAAGAAAAATTTATGTGCTCGTACAGCCGAAAAACGAAAGATAATAGAAGAGCGCATCGTATTCTCTTTTCTTAATACTTATCGCTATCATCATACAAAGTTTTTGTGCCGTGGTTTCGTTTCGTTCAAGTTTGACTTTGACTACTCGCATAAGCAAAACTCTCAAGTCAGCCCTCCTATATGCCTCTCGCACTTCATACTCTGCCTTTCTCATCTTTTTTGTCTGTCCGTCGTCGTCTCCTCTAAAAGTATTCGTATTGGCCCATGTGATCTTTTTTTACCTATATCGACTCTCATATGTCGTCTCTCTCACCACACATATATCCTTTCATATGTACATACGCATTTTTATGAGTGAGCAAAGCTTGTGAGTTGAGAGTGAGGGTGGCATGCCATCACATCGGGATTAGAGGACTAAAGGATCGAAAGAAGAAAAAAACTCTCGAACTGGCAGCGAGGAGCCCACAAGAAGAACTGCCACTCTTTCTAATGTTATTGCGAGGAAGAGGAGTCCGCCGTCGTACGAGGAGACTCTCCTTGCATGCTTTCAACTTACATATACATATTATGTACACACGTAAACAGATAGATGCTCTCAGGTATGCACCCGGACCAAACATACATATAAAATGTATATACACAATAACACACATGAAAAAACGAGGAACCACATCACACGAAAATTTTCGTATGATTTTCGATCTACGTGTGTGCATATGTATGTAAGCAAAGGCAAGCATCGAAGGCAGTCAGCCAACAACACATTGAAAATCACAGAGTCAGAAAAGCAGCCTAACAAGTCGCTCATTTCACTTCACAAGTTACAGATCTCCTGAGAGAGCGTCATTATCATCTTTGTCGTCTCATGTGTGAGAATTTTTTTATTTTTTCGGCATCGTGTGTGCTAGCGAGTGAGTTTGACTTGAGAGTTGAAGGAAAGTGTGTGTTTATGTGTGTATGTTTTTCTGTCTCTCTCTCTCTCTCTCTCTACATTTTGTTTTCTCATTCACTGCTAATAATCTTGTGTGGACTCATTGAAAAAATCTTATAGATATTGGCTCAATACGTAAAGTCATAATTGGGAGTTTGCAAGTGTAGTAAAAAACTGATTCATGAAGCTGAGAATGAGAACATTTGAGTTGATCGATTTTTATTCTTTGGTGGGACAATTGTTTAATTGTTATTGCTGTACTTGCTCATTATTATCAGGCAGAGAGTCATTGAGCACTTTTTGTTATCAATTGTCAATTGTTGTGAACAAGTGAATTGCTGAGCATTGTCGGACATATCATCATAAAGATAGTAACGTGTTACAACAGTAATAACGACACTATCAAGTTGCTTCATAAATTTTTACGACGAGTACACATGGATCGGTGATAATAACCTTTAAAGACAAGAAAGCTCAAAAGCCGCCTCTCTGACTGACAGACAAATGAGTTAAGACTATAAAAATTGTGAAGTAGACTCCAGTGTTTTTAATCACAAGTCTTGTTGGGAGACTGTCAATGCGGTGAATTTTTGTTTGGTGAAAGTGCTTTCATTAAGATTCTTTCTCGGGAGAAATTTTGCACGCAGACTTGATATGATGCTAGTCCATGTTTTTGTGGTTTTGCAACACTGAGCATCACGCGGTGTGTACATTTATGAAAGCTATAGATTACACACTCGACTTTCCTCGAAAAGCCACATGAAAGCAGAGGGATTTCATCAAAGAGAGAAAAGAACCTCGTCTGAGCTCTCTTTAAGTCGACAAATTGTTTGAGCGTTTAGCTGGAAGGTGGACACCCAAATGAGTTCAACAGAACTTGCTCTCCTCCACAAAGGTGACAATAGGCCAATTTCCTGGAATCCATTAACAAATACTATAATTCATTGACTGCCAGTGATTAGCGAGGTTTCGACTCGACAAAATTTGTCTGCAGTTGTAGACGAAACGTCAAGGTTGAGTTGAGATTGCTTTGATTGAATTGTACATGAGAGCATTTCTCCCCGACTGAATTACACGTTTTTTAAAAAAACAAGTGTCTCAACATTATATCGTGAAGAATTGAGTGAGAAAACAAGGAAACTTATTATAGTTCGGAGAGTCGCGTGTTTTCGGTGTGTTTCAAACAGCGTGACGGATACATGGAAATAAGGATCACTCTCTTGTTAAAAACAGATATCGTCTTCTCTCGCTCGCATAGCGTCTCTCTAGAGAGCAACAAAGGAGCACACAGCAGGAATTGAAGTGAGACGATATAAACGCTCTTCTCTTCGTCGATGTGGTTGGTACGCATGTTTGCAGACTGTGAAAACACGTGAAAAAAAAGAAGAAGAAGTGATCCGCTCTTGTGCTCTTGTCGTGTTTTATGACTTGTGTACACATGCTGCTCTTTTGACAGATTCGAGTCCGTATCGGAGAAGAAGAAAAAATTTTCACGTAATTATCATCATCTCTCGCCTTTCCTCACAATTTACTCTGGAAGGACGACGTGAATAAAGCTGGCAAATAGACACAAGTCCCAAGTGTAAATTCACAGTTTAAAAAAACTGCAAATAGAAAACGCGTACATGTTTCAAAGGAGAAGATTTTCTCTCTCACACATTTATCACGAGTAGACAAGCACATCATCGGAGCTGTGAACATTTTACAAGCTTATTCATAAAAGTCTCTCTGATTCCGTCCGTGTGCTGAAGTCGTTTTTTTGTGTTGACAGCAGAGTTTTTCCTCATCGTGTAATTATTCCCACATTCATCATCATTTCGATACTTTACAATTTTTCAGGTAAGCCCATACATATATATTATGTTCACATATTCCCCTCCATTTTTTCCTTTCATTTCTCAATTCTTAATGAACTTCTTTTTCCTCCGAAGAAAATTGAGTAATATATCCATTTGTTAATAGAGCTTCTTGGGTAAAATGTATATGTATCATATTGCCCACTTCGTGGCTTTCATTAGACGCTGGCGGCATACCCTTCACCTTCACCCATCGTCACATTTTCTCTCGCATGATTTATTTACAGAGCGTGTCAATAACTCGGATTGAAATTGACGAAATAAATAAGACAACAAATTGCCTATTACTTGCGGCACGTTCCCCCACACACACTTTGGCAAACACTGTTTTAAGAATAGGAATAAAAATAATAAACACATTTTATTGATCGATCCGCTTTTGAAGCAAACAAAATGCTTCTATATTTGAAGTGATTTGTCTTGAAAGCGATAATAATAATAAAAAATAAAATAAATATGAGCTTATGAGCTTTGACTTATTGAGTTAAACCCGTTCGATCATCGTTCGTTGATGTACATTTGTCGACAAAATCTTTTATATCATAATCCAAGTCCAACTAGCGAAATAAATGTACATTCCTCGAGACAGACGATGATGATAAATTCCTTTGACCATGCTCAAGGAGAATAATGAAGGAGGTTAGTAATGGCAAGAGAGTGGTCTCGAGTTTATATATATATATGGGATGAAACATTGATCTTAATGTGGATTAAGTTACATATTTCTTCTCCCGAAGAAATGTATATATTTAGGGATATATATGTATCCACGATCTCTCATCTGAGCAGATAAAAAAAGGAACATGACATGATCCTTTATGGACATCACCATATATTTTAAAAGCGTCACGATGAAGCGGTTAATCCTCATCAGATAGCCTTAAAAGGGAGACAAAAACATGGTTTGGTTTATACCACCTACGAGTGAGGAGCAAGGTGTACACCATCATCACAGATGATCCTCGTCTTCATCATCTGATTCAGATGAGCACAAAAGTGTACTACTACAGCACATATATATCTTTCATACGTTTTTTTCGTCTTACATGGTCATAATAATTGCAATAATGTTATGATATGATGATGAGGAGAGTAATATGTAACAAATAAGCGAAGTTGGAAAACGAGCGAAATGTGAGCACCCCCACAAAACACTGTTTGATTACATCCGTTTTTTATCTCTCTCTCTCTCTCTCTTTCTGCTGACCCACCGTCACCACAATTAAGTTGAGCTGTTTTCATTAACTTTTTTTTATCTTCGCTTTTGCGAACGTCTCAAGGATCTTTGAAGGGATTGCTGTCTACCTCTTAATAGCCATGTGATATGATATTCATTAAAATGTCGTTTTTGCACATGTGTCGCTCGCTCGTGTGGTGGCACGCTTTTTTCTCTCTCTCCCTCTCCTGATGTTTCCAAACCAATCAATCTTTTTTGCTCATGTTCAACTTGAAGCTCTCTCGCATTTTGGTCCTCACTCCCATCAAGGAAAATATTGTTTGATTCCATTCATTCAATTTTTCAGCAGGTGATTGGCATATTTTGTCCTGGTATGGATATATATTCTCGTCGCAAGAGATGTGAAGTGCTACATTCTGAAGGGAAAAAATTCCTTTCAAGGAAGTTCAATGAGAAATCTCAATCCTTCTAAAATGGTATTAAAGAAAATTAAGAGAATGCGAGTGTGAGGGGATGAATTGCGTGAGTGGTGGATGTGTGTGTGTGTGCTCTGCAATAATTTTTGCTCTGAAGCCGAATAAAGACTTGCGGCTTGAGGCGAGTCCAATTAACAATCCGAAAGACTCAATCAGAACAAAAGCGAGTGAGAGAAAATAGTTTATTTTCTAGTTCACAACGGTTATCTTTGTGCTTGCAGAAGAGCCTTGATGATGAAAAAAGCATCCTTCTTGCTTTTTGCTTTGGTTCGAAATCCGGTTGTATCTTTTTCGTGCTCAATATGGACTCATAAATATCATGTTTGGTCTGCTCCCACGACGGTTTTTATGAGAGATTAGAGAAGTTTTTTTTTGTGTGTGAGATGGGTGGTTATTAGCTTGTGGGTGGAAGCGACATTCCTCAACTACATACGTACGTATTTAACCTGCGGTCACAACAATAAAGTATTTCAATGAACTGTCTTGTCTTATGCTTACGACATATATATAAGCTTCATAAGTACAAGATCGCCACATATGTATTTGAATAAACCCCAAATTTAACTTAACTTAATTTCTTTTCTCTCAAAAGTCTTATATTCTCCTCCCCCGTGTGCATTTGACACATAAGGAATGTTGGACGACAGACAGAGAGCACCAGAAATTATCCCACTTGTAAATCATGCATAATCGAACGAGATTCAAATTTAATGTAGTTTTTTTTGAGGGGGCTGGTGATAACTTGCTTTTTTCCAAGTCGTTTAATTTCAACTTCTTTTTTATATGTAAAATTGAGGAAAAGGAGAGAGAGAGAAGATAATAATTTCGTTCCTATTTCATATTGCCCATTGGCAGACTCCTCCTTGTGCTCTCGAAATTGAGGATCTGATTTCATTGAAAAGTCACTTTAAAGCCCATTAGCTCCGAGCTAAAATGCATTTCATTCACTCTCGGAACTGAACCGTGTGCTGTGCATCATCAGATGACATATTTGCATACATGCGGATATGAAAAATAATGTCGAATTCAATAAAGAATTATAAAACGTTTGCCAAAGGACACGGAAGATTTACATGCGCACAAGGTAGTAGCAGAGAGAGAGAGAGAGAACATATATGCATATTATAAATGATATTATTATCCTCTGACTTCTTTTGACAGTGACTTACGATTAGAGGTTTTTAAAGAAAGCACACATACACACTTGAATGTGTACACACACACACATTCCTCTCGAAAAACCGACACTGATATCAAATTTCATATCCTATTCCTTTCCTGATTTACCACCTCCTCCAACCTCAACTTGAATTTCTCGCACGTTTTCTTCTCTTCAACTTGACGAGAAAGAGGAACAAAAAGGTATTCCCGAGAATATGAAGCCTTTTAACATGGGAAATAGCATTTATATTTGTTAGTAGGAGAGACGTGAATTTAATCAAGCTGCCTAGTTTTCAGAATTAGATTCAAAGTAATTAATTGGGGGAAAACGAATTTGATACCCACACAAAAGAGCTCAAGGTATATGTATGCAAAGGAAGTTGAGTTAAAAGCCACAACTAAACACTTTTATGTGCTCTTCTCTCTCAAACGCTTTATTGGCTCCTTCTTGCTCTCCTTTTCATCTTTGAGACGATGAGATGCGTATATGTTTCTTCGAATAAAAACACAGGAATAAAATACATCTTATAAACTCGTGCAAGATGAAGAGAAGAAGACCTTTGCTTCACTAGTCTTTTTTTCTTTTGGGTTTTATATGTATTGACTTTTTATGTATCACATGCGGATATTAGTTTTCTAGTAAAAATGCTACTTTAAACTTGTTACATCCACTAGTAGAAAAGTTGTTAACGATATTGTTATGTGTGTGTAGCTCTAGCACAGATTATCAAGTTTTTTTCCTCTCTCCTCCGCTCTGACTTTCTGACTCGCAGTGTGTGTGTGTGGAAGAGAGAGAAAAAATTGTAATTGCAATTGGTCAAATGAAGCAAAGGAAAAAGGAGAGAGAGAAAGAAAAAAGAGGAATGTGGACGTGTGTGCTTGTGCTGTGTGCTATTGTGTGGCAGCAAGAGCAAAAAAAAAAGATATAATCTGAGACTCTCTGGTGATCACGAGGAGAAGATGGTGAGGATGATGATGATGATGATGACGGTGATGATCAAGCCTGTTGCTTCTTTTTTTCACGTATATAAACTCAATCTGAATCCCTTTTTCAAAAAGGCATGTGTCGTTGAGTCCGTCGAAAAAATCCTTGCATGTCTGCGTTCTGCATAAAGCAGCTGCAGCTGTGTGTGCTGCTTATAATATGATGATGCTTGTTTGAAGTTTTTGTAGGAGTATCCGAGAATGCAAACAAGCTTTTCTTGCTCCTCTTCTCAAATAATAATATGCATTTAATATGAATATTATGTTTTCCCAAACATGACATGCTCATGTAGAGGCAAAAATATATAATATACATGGTGCATGTGTGTGTGTTTGCACTTTCTGCATTCCTCATTTTTAATATGATTCCTTTTTGTTTAATGATGTACAAAAAAGTATATCGTAAATCGACAATCTGTCACCACCGCGCGCCGAGATATTTTGCTACAGAAAAAAACTTTGATCATCGCAAGTTGATTTTTGTATTGCAATTTATCCCGAGAATTTCGCCACTGTTTTAAGAATAACTTGCAATATCAAGTGGAATATGTAGAGTTAGGTTGGGAATGTAATACGTGAGATTAGGGATTTTATGTAGATTTATGACAATATCCGCTTGCTCTTTTTTTGAATTATGGAAACGTATACATTGTAAAGCTTGTGTGTAGGATTTCCTCGAATGTGACCTTAAAGAGGAAGATTTTGCAACTATTTATAGTTGTTGTAAGTTGTGCCATTTTATCAACTTGTACCATCATCACAAATCAGTCCTTTTGTTTTTTCTTCTCTCGAATATATGAATGCAGTTAGGAGGACAGAGAACATGAACATATCTTCATTTGAATTTCAAATCTGACTACAAATGGAATGAAGAAATTCTTTTTTTCGAATTTATCGAGCTCATTCTCCTTCCAACTCTTTCGATAGAGATGATCAGAGATTGCGAAAAAAAAGAAATATGTTTCATGGGAGCACATGACGAACAAGCGACCACCGCTGATCGATAAGAGCACACAAAAAAGACGAAAGTATTACATACTTCATTGCAAACTATACTACTTACTTCACATTCTAATGTTTTATCTCTATCAACAGTAGCACCACCACCAACAGCTTTTTTTGCAGAAAGAATTCTTCTTCGAAGAGCGAAAAAAACGAAACATGGACTACACACAATTTTTGTATGTGCTTCTTGTCGTGATTGCTGCGGTGATTCAATGCATGGCACAGTGAGAACCACACACAATCATGATACTTCGATGAGAAAGAAACAACAGGGAGAGAGATTGATAGATATTTTTGCTTGATGAAGTGTGCAGCAACAAAAAAGAGTTTACGGCATATGCACTCGTTTTCGATTAGAAGAGAGGTGTGTACATATTCTCTGGATTTTAATGCTCTTCTAGTTCTAACGCTGGTGTTTATAAACTTTGGTGTATACTACACATCCTAAAAACTACTGCGTAAATTATACGAGTACAGAAGAGGGAGGAGGAGGCGAGGGCAGAATAAAAAGAGAATAGATATTATGATGGCAAAGAGTGTGTATAGCACATTACCTCTGAGAAGAAGTAGCATTATTTAGTAAATAAAGTGTACAAGTTATAAGAGTAAAGTAAGATGCTCCACTTTTTCCCCTACTCATCATCACATTCACAACGACATCGTCATCTTGTTGAAACGGATTCTTTTTTAAAGTGAACGCTTACGAGAGCGACGACGACGTAGAAAAAAAGAAAGAACTCCTCAGAAGACGCTGAGAAGGTGAGAGAGCGAAGAAAGGCACAATATTTTTGTGTATATCAGTTTGTGTGTGTGTATGGTTTGGTTGTTGTTGTTTGTATGTGATGATAATGATCACAAGAGGCGAAAAAGCTGGGGCAAAAAGAAAGGGAGCCGGATGGACGGACAGATATTGGAACAAAACGAAAAGAATGCAGAGATGCTAGTTGTAAATTAAGCTGATTGCTGCATCATCATCATATGTGAGCGCTCTCTGAAGAGAATAAATATGTGGAGAGATAAAATAAAAATGTAGATACATCATGTAAGTATGTGGGCCTATCTTATATACTCGGCCTTTACTACTTTTCTTTACTACAACAACCTGTCCTGTCTTCTGTCCGCATGATCAAGTGAGAGAAGAAGAAGACGGCGAGGAGAGCGAGAAGACGTATTTTATGTGTAACGAACGAAAAGCTTCAAAAGATTTTCTTGAAGAAAGGATCATCTTTGAGAGCAAGTTGTGTGCACGCTATAGCGTGTATCATGTGTGTATATATATTTATAAGGTATAGGTATGGGGTGGATTTTTTGGTTAAGGAGCAAGAAGAAAAGAAAGGTATTTGGGCAAGGACGTAGAGTTGACCTTAAGGTGAGGCAGCCGTGGGCCTTTGGCAATTAAGCCACCCTCGCAACATATTTACTAGTAAAAAATATTGTGGCTAGCCACCCGCACCTCGCCTTGCCCCTGGCATTCCAGTTTTCTTCACTTAACAATCATCATCATCTTACAATATATAAGACACTTATATTCGAGTATAAAAAAACCAGCAGAAAAAGATGAACCAAAAAGTGACCCGACCAGTATTTTAGCTATAAGAATGTACTTTTATACACATACCACTTTTTGTGACTCAAGACGAAGATGAGGAGACTTTGAGTAGAAAAAAAAGTATTTCTCCTCTCTTGTTGAAGTTTACATTCGTGACTAAAGTATGTACATATGTTAACTTGATTTTTTTCTCTCGTATGAGATGAAGTTCGAAAGACGAAGATGACGATGAAAAAGCAGTCCACTTGTCCACTTGCACTACTGGCTTGGCCACATCTCATCTCCGCATCAAGAGTGTGAGAGGGAGAGAAAGAAAAAAATGAAGTAGCTGAGTGAGAGAGATGAGTATTACATATATATATCAAAAGGGTGAAAAAAAGCCAGCTTCTCAGGTCTCTAGTTCCCAGAGCATCATTCAGTGAGGGAGACGATGCTCAAGAAGAAGATGAAGAACAACCTGTATTGCCAACAAAACATCACCAATATTTATTGTTTCTTGCTTTCCTTGCTCTTTTCAAGCTTGATTGCTCTTCTTTCAGCTGTGTATTCTCTATTTGCTTCACCTTCTTCGATTCAATAAGCCTTAAAAACACCTTCTTCGTATATACACTTTACGATCACATTGTACCAAAACAACACCAAAAAATGTAAAAACCACAGCAAGACTTTGGATGTGCATACCAAACTGTCGTTTTTTTCCTCCCAAAAAAAAACTTTATCACCCTGTGTTGAATATCCTCGTGTAGAATACATTTTTGCACTGAAAATCTAGTATATAGACATACATTATCCTTTGCTAATTCAAATGCACATTTTTATATCAAAGATCCAAATGCTACCACCACCACCACACCGACACTACAAAACCACCTTCATTGTCTTCAAAGATTCATCTAGTTTTTAGCCAACAAAATTTTCATACTTCATTATCTATCCTCCTGATACATACAATTTATCTACTCATAAAAGCAAGATCTGTGAGTTGAGAGGGTGGTTTTTATCATCAACTCATGAAAATATGTTATCAATTACAAAAAGTACATTTCATTTTTCTTATAAAGTGCCTTTCAACTTGAAACGACTTGCAGTTGCATGACATTGGCCGACCTTGTTCAATACCTGAAATAATGCCTACATGCAAACGTCAGCGTAAAAGCTAACAAAACATGCTTCATAAGATTGACTCATATCTGCAGGAATCTCGGAATCTGTATGACTAAAATATGTTTCTTTAACGCATTTTCTCCTCCGCAATCCATTAGGATTACGTACCCACTCTCTGGACTGGAAGAGTATAGTTGAGACTTGAGAGAGAGAGAGAGAGAGATGCTGCTGGAAACAAGATGAGTTCACGTGATAAAGTGTTTTTGATGAGTAACTTCTTGCGTGTTGTTCATCTCCATCCCCATCATCCCTCGAAAAATATTATGTGTACCTTCAGCGAAGGAGGAAAATTAGGCCGCTCTTTACTTAACAATTTCCCTTAATAATCATTTGGAGGTACCTGTGCACTGCGAAGGAGTATGCGGGCTCAAGAGTAGGTGGAATTTTAGATTACTCCTTATTTTTGTGGTGGCATCAGTCCAGTCAGTCCCTGACAGAAAAAGTTGTTTCACTTTTTTTTCTTCCCTTCTTCCTGGTTGATTGCTTTGCCCTGGGTTGTCAGAGTAGGAAACAAAGTCTTGAAGGGAAAGGAAAAAAAGGTTTTAAAATAGTCTCAAGCCTTCTTCACCTGAGCTGAGCTTTTATTATATTCGTCTGGCTACACATGCAAAAGCCCATGCCCACAGTCTCGTCTTAAGTCTCTTTCTCGAAGGAATGTTTCGAGAAAAGGTGAACACAAAAGGCTTTTCGTTTTTTCCTCCTTCGCCGTTTGTATTCATTACATGAATGTCGAGGGTGGCGAGGGTGGTTTTTGGTATGGTCTTTTAGCTGAGCTTGCTTTCTAAGAGACACAAGAAGAGAGAGAAGGAAAAAATGACGATGATTACCGCTCTCGGCCAGCATGCATTCCTTCGCGTTCCTGCTCAATAGGTAGTAAAATAGAAAAAGGCGAGAGGCAAGAGAGACCGTAGACAAGAGAGGTTGGATATTTTTTTCTTCAATGCAATGCAAAAGACCAGGGAACTTTTTATTTTTTATTCCTGAACAACCTGTACATGCCAACCTGCCTACTCTCTAATTCCAATGTCGTCAAAATGGTCCAAAGTCTAGAGATGAGAGAGCAAGAGAGTCCGCGCATCTTTCTTCTTCTTCTCTCTTTCTGTAATGAAGAAAGGTGCACCTGCTGCGACTCCTCCAACTGAATAATATCTCTCATATCGCCTCATCTCTCTCTCTCTCCTCGTCATTTCTCATTTGGCTGCTGGCTATCACCATTGTGTATTGTGTTAGCACACACCACCGCGCGACTTCTCAGCTATCAATCCCATGTTCTTTCTCTCTTAGACTCCCAAGCTCGGTTGTTGATCTGTAAATAGAATAATTGCATTTGATTCTCATTTATCTTTTTCAGTTACTTGATGTTTCGGCAATTAATGGTCTTCTGAGTGGGATATATATTTTTTATGAGATATGCATAATAATTTATAAAACACTTGGAGAGAGAGTCAGTTGGGAGTTTTTCAGACATGATGAGTTTATATAGAGGGATAATAATGATAATACTTGTTGGTCAGTTCAATTGTGAAATGAATGCGAGGAGCGAGTTTTATGGATATTGTGATTCCTTTGTTTAATTCTTCATTACTCATTGGTCTTCCAATGCGGGGATGACATGTGCGGTGAGATGATGCTGTAGGGCTTCCTACATTCTGAAGGTGGGTGGACTCTCTTCAGCTGACAACGCTGCTCATTTCACATTTTTATATTGTGGCATGCGGTTTATTGCTCGTTGTCAGTGAGGAATGCAAACTTGGTTTTTAATTGGGGGAAAAATGTGACCTGTTCCGTTGAAATCGAATTGATTGTGAGTACATGTATGTAAATCAAATTTGAAAGGCTAATACCGTATGTAATACTATTAGAGCCTCTCAAAAGTTCAGGCAAAATGTATACGGCTTCTCAGGGAAATGTTGTCAAAACAGTCGTACAATTTTAAGTAAATTACCAATCTTTGCTTTGTGAGTACAATTTTTGATAAAGTACTCTCCAGAATTCTGATCAATGAGGACAAACGGAGAAATAAAATGAAAATGAAAAGAAGCTCTACGAAGGTATATAAAAAGCTATTGTCCCAGTATGACAATTGAACTTCTCGGAATTTTACAAACGAATCGTAATTTGAGTTGGAGCTGGAAAAGTAACAAAAAGAAGAATATCCTCTTGTTCATATTAATATCGTCCCAATCAAATCAAAATTTGTATGATATTTTAACGGAAATATTCCATCAAAAGTGAATAATTGTGTGCGTAGTTAAATGATGGAGAATTAAGTATCACAACGATATTTCTTTTGTATCTTTCGGATTGAATGCAATAAAAGACTTACTCAAACCAGAAATTTGAATAGGTTCTTCCCCACAAAATTTTAATTTTATTATGAAAACCTCTACAAAGTGACGAAGATGAGAAGAACTGAGTTTCGTGATCGTGTGAATCCTTTAGTACAACGCTATAGTTTGCAGTATTTAATCAGGAACGAGGAATGGAACACATGAAAAGGTTTCGTTTTGATCCAGTGTTTCCAGACAAGCACATACGTACATAGTTTCCAGAAAACAAAGCTGTTCTTTCAAGTTTAAGTATGCATAATATTAGCTACAATGTATATGTGTTTTATCGTAGGACTCCCGTCTGAAGACTGAAGTATTGAGCCATCATTTCGATGTAATCCGTTTACATTATTCGGTCTCCCATGTATTTATGTCTGTGCCACTTGGTCGACCGAAACCGACTAGCACCGATGAGGATGAAAGCGTAAAAGAGAGAATATATGTACATAACTATTATCAAGCTCTAAAAACATAACACAATAAGCGGCGCGATGTAGTAAGTAAGTAGTAGACGCTTTTCCTTCGCTGGAGCTGGAACGGCACAGTTGCTAGCGTTTGTTCCACACACAAGAGCATCGCAAAATAGCATATATCCCTTTTCTGCCTTTCTGCAGATTCCCAGACATTGTACACAAGCCGAGCATGTGATGGTTGCACTCTCATTTTACACTTCTAACATCACCACACACATGTTAAAATGAAATGTAAGGCAATGGGACAGACTTTTTTTTCGTGCAAAAAAATTAATGCAGTATAATATGTGTAAAGTCTGTGCTTTCTGAACGCTGACACTGCATTGCCATATTATAACGGAACGTAGCGGGATATAGTATTTTAGCCTTCAATTTCCCTATGCTTTTCTATTCTAACTTCCATGAAGAACACATAGCGGAAGTTTTTTTCTTCTCCTCTCTCTCTCTCTCTCTCGCTGGAAAGCGAAATAGTTATCCGGGCAGCAACATTTCTATAATCCTCGCCGTAGTGGTTCTCTACCTGTACAGTCTAGTTTCGCAAGTATCACGGTGAGCACGCTCGCGACATTTTCTCTCTCTCTCTCTCTCTCCACACTACTGCAAAAATATAAAAGCAAGTGAGATCTGCTAGCACATCAGCACACTTCACTTATACACACGTCTACCTTTATACGCGTAGGAGAGAGACAAGGAATAAAAAAATTCGTTGCAGGAGAGCATAAAAGTGTAAGGACACCTTAGGAAAAGTCGGCATTCCATCTGAGGTCGGCCTCCAGAGTTCTTCTTGTCTCGCACTCACCATACTTATATTTACACACACAAGTTATATACATGTTATTTTTCTATCCGAGTAAAAGTTGGGGAAAAAATCTCAGCCTTTTTCTGTGTTAAATGAAATAGTCAGAAAGGAGGAAACGGATTTTCCATTATATTTTCTCCCCTCGTGTTAAAAAAAGTACTTCCTTATACTCTTGTAGCTGCCAACAGAGAAAAAAGAATTTATAACTGTGCGAAAGAGTGTGACAGAACTAGCAATCAGATCATCATCAGCTTGTCATCTGTCATTTCGTCTCTCTTGTTTCCTGTTAGCACGCTTTGGCGAGTGCAGATACTTTTCCTGTCATACTCATCCCACCACCAAGTCCAGAAAGAGAGGAGAGAGATAGGAAGCAAACTACTTACTCCTCTTCCTTGCAGCTTTTTTTATACACTGACTTTCGGAAGAAAAAAAACGAGAGTGGGAGAGCGAGAGACAAAAAATTGAATCCTTCTGACAGCTCCCGTCGTCAACAACGCGGGCGAAGAAGAGAGAAAAGGAGAAAAAATAGTGTGGTGATTCGTAAATAATCTTGGAAATGTCACTTTGCAAAAATTTAGCAAGAAGATGTATATAAAAATCCGAAGTCTCTTTAGTTCTAGAAAAAGTATATATTTTTTGTGATTTATACCAAAAAAAATCCCTTGTAAACTTTTTGGACGAATATTAATTTGGAGAAATATTTTTTATCGGAGACATTATTTCCAACAATTTTTTTCCTCTGTACAAAAAACATTCCGACAAAAGTCTTGCTGGCAGGAAGTTGTCGTTGTCGGCTTATACAAAAAAATAGCTGTCGAGAAACAAAAGAACTGCCAGAATATAATCTGCACTTTTTGTATATGTCTATACATATAAAACCACGTTGTTCACTTAATTTCCTGGAGAAATATTTGCTTTCCTGAGCCGGGAAGTTGTGTGGAGTCTTCTTCCGTCGTCTTCTTGTGGAATATATATAAAAGAAGCTATCATCATGCTGCCATTAAAGTACTTTGCGTTGGCGTTCAATTTCTCTCCGCGGTGCTTCGGCTACCGGTATGTTATGCAATATATGTCATATTGCTTTCTTTCACACAATTTTTTTTTCAATTTGCATATCGTACTATAGGATTTAGTGTTATTATGTTGTTTGCCGACGACTGGAAGTTGGACGTCGAATTATTTTTGCCATCGGACGTTGACTCAAATTGCATCAGGTCATTAGACATGAAAGCCATTATAACGGTGGCATAATGAAACGGGAAGAGTAGCGTGCATGAAGTTACTCCATTAACTTTTTATGAATCGAGCATGGTAGTATAGTTCGATAGTATAGGGGTACTTTTGGATGTGGTATGTGGTTATATGAACCATATATTTTACTCTGCCTGTAAATAAAAAATTGACTTACATATATACCATTACCATCGTTCATCATATAGAATTATCTTCAAATTGAGATGGAACATATTGTGTCGTTAGCCAATCCATTATGGATATACCCTAAACCTTGACCTTCCTTTTATATATGTAGATTCATGAGAGTTCAGCAAAATACGCACACATTTCATTTCAGAGAAAGTTCGTATAAGAGGATTTGAGGACGACTGATGATGAGGTTCATGTCCATGACCGAGCGTCCCAGCATACATGACAAGAGAAAGTAACCTAAAGCTATGAATATGAATTCGAACAACATCTTGTTTTGGATGGATTTCGCAGAATCTATTCCGGGAGCGTTGTAAACAAAACGTCATGAAAAAAATGAGACATTGAAATAAGACAGACTGATAGAAGGGAACATATATTCATGTTGTACAGATAGTTACTAATTTTTCTAAGGCATCTTCGCAGTTTTGCTAGAATCCTCGTGGCCTAAAGACACACAAGACATTATTGGAATTGGAATAAGATGTTCTGTCGTCATTAGGTATTAGCTTCAAGTGTGATTTCAGGAAAATTGAATACAATAAGTAACTTGCGGGCTAAGATTAAGAAGAATCGAATAGTAATAACAAAACAACCTATGACGCACATTCATATTCTCATTGTAATCTTGTAGGAACTCGTACTTGTCCAAAGGGAAGGCATGTAGTGTAGGGCCCTATAACAATTACAGTTGTGTTAGATTTTTGCAGTGAATACCGGAAAGGGATCTATAGTATTGATGATGCCTCGCACAGTTGCTAATTGCTAAGACTTTTGGACTTGCCGTTGTGGCGTCGTCTTTCGCCTAGACGTTTTATAATGACAGTTTTTACTGGCAGTATGGATTTAATAATTATATTGACACACATAATATTATGTGCATTGAGTCTCATACAAATTTAATTTTATGTTACGCTCTTTCTCCCGAAGTTCTCGATACAAGTAGCTTTAGGCACGGAAGGAAAACAATGGTTTCTAATTTTTAATTTCAATTATTTTCCAGAATCTAGCGTAGGCACATATGTATTTACTTACACAGAGACTTCAATTTCTCAAGAAATCCTGTTGACGTACTTGCCACTTCCAAGAACGGGAAGGCTTTTATAAGAAAAAAAATGGTTTTGACAAGCACATGATTAAACGAGAAAAAACTTATTTAATGTTTGTAAAAAGTATTAAAGGAAGAGGAGAGGGTATATGAGTACATATTTACCATTTCGGAATATTGCTACCAGAGCTCGAAATGGAGAAGCGGGCTGTCGTGTGCTATGGTGCAAAATTTATGGCAAGTTCCTTTTTGCAAGCATTTGCACACGAGAGCTGGTGGAGCCCACTCGAGAAAGGAAAAAGCAGAGAGCAAATCTAACGTTTGAGGAAGGAGAAGTTTATGTGTGCGGCTGTTCAGTTTTCTGTGTGTGGTATGTGGTACACTTTTTATACTCTCTCTCTAGCATTGGCGTGGGTGGGTGTGTTTTGCGTATTGCACAGAGGAATGCATACTTCCAAAGTATTCACCTTGACATGGCACGTTTGCTGCTGCCTGCTTTTCCTTCCACACTGATGGACACAAGAGTTGGGCCAGGCCGCAGCAGGCGTATACCCTCAACCATGGAATTATATATGAGAGAAGCATTTTCCGTCTAGTCTTTCTCTCACTCTCACTCCTCTCCACACTCAAGTTTCCTACGTTAAGAGCTTCTTTTTTCCTGGTAAAGCACCACAAATATACGAAACACTTTTTTTGTACGCTGTGCGGTGGTATGGTTTCTATTTCTATTGACCGTGTGGTTGGTTTTTCGCTGTAGTGGCATGTTTGACTGTGTGTAGTAGCTTGAGCTATGATGACGCACATTTGCTTCCCTTTTTACCATCCGCACATATTTCGCCTCAAGTGCTAAATGTACATACATAATTTCTTCTCTTCTACTTCTCAAAAGTATTTCACTTTTACCCGTCTCGTCTCCCGGTATAATATTTGTTGCTTTGTGTTCACAAGAAAACCAAACATAGCGCTCGAAGCATGTAGGCATTTAAAAAATATAAATATAATGATCACATTCATTGTGCCGTAGTTTATTTTAGACTGGTCAAGTGAATGCATGAATAAACTTTTGACTTGGCTATATCCGCTCCACAAAAAGTTTCTCCTCTTCGTCTAGCTGTCGGCCCTCACCAAGAATATAATTTCGGTTCGGTTCAGAAGAAGTAGAGAGAGAAAAGTTTTTTTCACTTTGACTTGTCAGCTCACACCATTCCTCGAGTTGAATACCTAACTACTCAATATCTTGTAATAATATATAACTTCCAGAGGACCCGGGCAACTTTCATTTCGTCTGCCTGCCTTTTGTTTTCAGAGTAAACGAGTGAAGTAGGACTGTCACAAAGAAGAAGAAAAAAGTTTCACAACTTTTTGGCACACTTTATACACCTACAAAAACCTATAAAGGAGCAAGTGGTGGTATGTTAAGAAGAGTATATAAAGTATGAGAGAGGGAGCAATATCATGCCGCTGGGTAATGTGACTCGTATGGCATGTCTTTTTATCACTTTACCGTAAACTCCACTTAAAGTTTCCTCCAGCTGAAAAGGCAGGAGTAAAGGAGAATATGTAAGCTTAAAAGTGTAAAGTATAAGGTTTTTTTTGGAGAGGACGAGACGAGTTCTTATACATAATTCCAGTTTGCAAAAAAGGAGAGAAAAAAGTGGCAAAAATGCAAGCAACAGTGATAGCGGCTATCCACTATCCAGTCTTGGTTTTTTTTGGGTGGAATAAGTCGTAGGAGTAGGAGTAACCAACTTCTCCCGTTTTTTTACAAATGCTCTATCGTTTCCCCCATTTTTAGAAGTTGGGAGAGTAAAGGTGGATATCATACATGCATAGCGTAATAAAATATGTATATGTATACAGATATTATTATGTAGATAGAGAGTGATGTTGTAACTGTGTAAATGGAGTAGTTAGCCTTGCCTTGCCCCTAAAGTAAAAGTGTGTAAACGCTTGCCTAACTGAACGAGTGCGAATAAACGAGGTAAACGATGTATGTTTGTAGGTCTAAGCATGAAGCAGTTATACTCCTACACGAACTGTACGAAATATACAAGGTCCACCTTTTGCACTTCTCATTATATCGATTGCTCGTAAAAAAGTCCTTTCTGACGTCAACCGGGTAAGAGAGAGAGAGAGAGAGAGGAGCCATAGGGAATCCACTGATTCTATAATGTGTGGAGGAAGAAAAGGAGTGAGCAGCGAGGAATGGTAGTTGAAAACCCAGCCTGCTTTCCTCTTTCTCTCCGGCTAGCATTTTTCAGACGTTTTAGTTTATTGCATGTGCACTAAAAAAGGAGCAAGGGAGAAAAGGCTTATCTTGGGGAAAGAGTTATGTTCGAGCCTAAGATTAGCTTTCTACTTTTCCCTTACCTGCCTGCCTGCTTGGCCTGCCTCTTTCTAACAAACTCTCTCTTTGCTGTCTGCTGGGGGTATTTTATGGATTGACTTAAGATTTCAGTTAGTTAAAGGGAGCGAGCTGGAATGGAGGACTGACTCTGGGAATGGGATATGTGCACACACACACACACAAAGTGGTTCTCCAGGACTTTCTCTATTTTCCTATGTGTTGATTATAAAAAAGGCTTGAAAACCACCTGCATACGAGACGACCGCTTTAGAAAACACTAAAAAGCATATCAATTAATGCAAAAGTATATAACTAGTTGCAGGGGACGAGGAGAGAAAACGTTTAGGTGGGAGAATGAGAGAAGAAGTAAAAAATAAATTTGTAATTGTAGTGACCGACTTTAACCAATCCTCGGCTTTTCGGGATAATGTGGTCATTGTCTTAAGCCATGTGCTAAGAAGAATGGCACTACTAACTAAAATGTAACACACTGACCACATAATTTTTCTTCTTCCACCTACCACACCACCTAAAGGAGACCTCCACCTACTATATATTTTTTAATGACTTGATTGCTCACCATATACTTTTGGTCACAGCGATCACTCATGCCCCGTTGAAATATTGCGGTCGTAATATTTCAAAGTCAGGAGAATGTCAAGCATACATAAAATTATGAGAGAGGTTGAGGGACGACGAGACATGCGACATTAGCATTTCATATTCGGAGCATATAGCTTTTATTAAACTTGTAGAAAGGATTACACTTTTTTTGTTTTGATTTGGAAACACACTTTCCCTCTGATTAGTAACTAATGTGCTTGTTGAAATGTGATATTTGGGGCACTCTACCAGGGTGAAAATCCGCAACAGCAACAGCTTTTATAATTGCAACAGTGTATATTTCCTCTCAATAGCTCCATTAGCATTATAGCCTTTGAGTACAAAGGAAGTTGGGGAAAATGGTGTGGTGATTAAGAAGGTGAAGCAGAGAGTTTGATTTCAATCTTTGACTTCCTCTCCATTTTTCATTTTCCTGATAACCACTACCACCACTACTCTATAACTTGAACTCTTTCCCAAAGTGTGGGATATCTGGCAAGTTGGCAAATTACAGAAGTGTAACATCGAGTGAAAAACGAGAAAAAAATCAAGGAGCACACTTGCGTGCTACTATATATATATGAGCCGCCAGCATTGTTTTCAATGAGTGGGCTGACATTTTGGCAGAAGGAGGATGTATAGGTATAATACATACAAGAGGCATTTATGAACATTTATATGTATACCCACTTTTTTTCGCTATAACGCAACTTTTTATTTGTTCAAGGAAAAATTATTCTATCCTTTTTTCTTTTCTTTTTGAGGCCAATCAATTATTGCACAGGAGCAAATAAAAGGAGAGAGAGAGATGAAAACGGTCTCTTGATCTTGTTGAAGTCAAGTCAAGTGTTTAGAGGATTAGTATTAGTACATATTACGCTATTTGTGTTCCGTTGAAGCGTGCTCTCTGAAAAAAGCAACACATTTAATAATTCACACAAATTGTGCGCTATGGTACACCTATATTTACTTCTCTCCGAGTGAGAGTCTCTGGTGGATGGAAGCGAGGGAGGACGAGAATGATGTGAACCGTGAGAGGCGGCATATAAAAACAAGAATGTATGTGTATCTCGGCGAGTTAAAAGAGTGAAACAAAGCAGCTTAAGTGTATAAATGATACTAGACTTTTTATATTCATTTATCTTTCTCTCTTTACTAGACTCAATGTCTTTTGAACTTGCCTTTTCTCAAACAGATGATGTTTTTTCCACTTATTTTTGCATCCTCCTCTCACTCTAGACTCTCTACCTCTCTGCACAATCGACGTAGTATTTTCTTGTTTCGTTGTGTGCTATAAATAGGAAAGGTGTGTGTGTGTATTGTGTACACAATATCAAAAGAGAGATATGCTCTCGGAGAGAGAGAAGAAGAGGAGTATATGTAAACCTGCTTCAAACGACCACATCCTTGCAAACAATAGGATCAGTTACGTTACATGAGAGATTTTGCTGTTGGCTTTTTGCGCTTGAAATCTACCTACATTACCTATGCCTGCACAACCATGGCATAAAAGAGAATTCTTTTTTATTTCTTTTGTATTCTGCAGGCATGCACAAAAAAGTTTCTCTGAAGCGGGTACATTTCTCACCGAAACAACAAGGGAAAATGATTAAAGGGGGAAAATGTGGTCATTATTTTTGTCAACTCGGGTGTACATGTCAACTCAAATCAGATACATGCATTTGTTTTGTAGTTGACGGCTGTATATGCCTCTGCCTACATACATGCTTCATTTATTTGAGCAAACACCTTCTTCGCGTACTTTAATACATACGTCATAGAATTGTCGCAATATATAAGCTGGTAATAAGGATACGAGCAATCGACCCAAAGCCTTCCGCATTTCAACAAAAGTCATCAATACGAATTCCTTCATATGCTGAGTAATGATCACTTAGAAAGTTTCTGGCAACTGGGGAGCTTGATAGGAGCTTCAAACTCTGAATAGTTCAGTTCATACTTGTCTCTCTACAGAATATGTTGTGTGAGCATGAGCCTGAAAACTTTGGCAAATGAGTGGAAAAATTGGGAAATGCATATTTGTCAGTGAAACAATTTTTCAGGCTTAGAAGGAAAATGATAGGAAAATTGTGGTAATAATATGAAGATTCTCTCGCATGCAAAATAGAGGAAATTGCAATCTCATGACATTATCCATATTGATAGTCAGGTGTGTGTGAAAAAGTAATCTTCATCAGAAGAAAACGTGATATTTGATGAAGAGCATGATGATGATGATGATGATGATGACAAGCGTCACACTATTGCCTGGAATACTTATTAGAGAAAGAAGTAGTAACACGATGGGGAAAAGGATTAGTATGCGAGTAACAGTATGGAAAAGGGATTGTAATAAAGTAGCATTTTTAGTGAAGAGTCGCGTCTCTAGTACGAGAAGAAAAAAAGTTTGCTATATCTATACCAAAGTTTTCTACGCCATAACATGCCGCTCTCTCTCTCTCTCTCAAGTTTGTAGTAGTAGACGTAGTAAAAAGGAGTGAGCAAGAGCAGATCGAAGCGTGTGTAGCTTAGGTACACACCGACGGGCTGGTATATTACGAGTCCGCTTACGTCAGCAAAGCTCTTTTGATGAGTTCGTCGTGGGAGAGAAAGTGACAGCAGGGTATTTTCTATAGGTTAAGGTAGCACACACACACACACACATTCTCTCTCTCTCGCTCTTTCCCGATGATGACGATAGCGTGAAGGAAAGGAGAGTGAACATAAAAGGGCTTCACTTATAACCACTTTTTTACCTATGTTGTTGCTGCTTAAGATAAATAAACAGCTGCTGAGAAAAAGGGAAAAATCCATCGGGTTTTTTCTTATCAACACATATGCTCTTCATCTTTCCATACACAGTGTTTTTGTGTGCCTCTGGTCTGGTTGGTTAGCTATGGACACTTGTAAACCTTGTAATTTTCACTTGACTTTCACCTTTTTTCGTAACGGGTTTCTTTTTTGTAGGAGAAGAATAGAGATTGTGAAGGTCTTGTTGGATCATCTTGTCTCGTCGATTGGGAAAATGAAATACACTTTGCATCGTTTAGCATAAAAGTTGACGGTTTGACCTTTCCTCTGTAATAATAATTCTCTGAAGAGTGAGAGAGAGAGAGAGAGAGGAGAAGCCCAGATTGATGTGGAGAGAAAGGTGGGATATCTCGTTAGATAGACAGGCCTTTCATCACGTGTACAAGTATCCATTTTGCGTAGCGTGTTCTCTGTGTATGCTTAAAAGCTCACTATTATATCTCTCACAAAGTGAACGACGACGTCAGCAACAACAAGAGCGGAGGAGAACAATATGGACTTCGGGTGAATTTTGCCTCGCTTTGCACTTTTGTTTGCACTGTTGCACGCCCACTTTAACTCCTTTAAAAATGATTAGAGATGAAAGGGAAATCGGATTATGAGCATTAAACTCGCGTCTGAGGGCATATTGACATTTTACACGTTTAACAATTGAAAGGCTATTTTTAGTCTCTCCTTCAGATTGTTGACTCTGGTAGAGAAAATTGTAATTTCATTAGTTAGATTTTACTGTTCCGGAGTGAGTAAAAAATGTCAAGTTAAATTTATTTTTGGACTATTAAAATCGGATACACTCAATTGTTTTGTAGATAACAAAGGTATTTTCCCCTTCGAGATGGATTCACTTGGACTAAAAATAGTTGTAGTGTTTTAGCAAAATTTTATCTCCCTAATGCAATTGTCTCGTTACTGACGTAGACGATATGGAAGGTCGATGTGTTGAAGCTGAAGTTGAACCCACGTACATGATTTAATAAAAGCTTCCTCAAACTAATTAATTAAACATGGAATTCACCTGAAGAGCCATATAGTATATGACATTTTTAGCATTTCGTCACACTTTGAACTTCAAAATTCCATGTGGAAATGCCTCGCTATACATTATTATATACTTTCACTTTGTTACGAGCACTTACCATTTCTCACTTGTTACTTCCACTAGGACGAATTTTATTTGTTCGACAACTCATGTATGTCGCGCAGATCTGTATTTTGCTTCAGTGATCATGCACTACACAGCTCGTTATAAAGTTTACATACTTTTATCACATTTTAAAAATAATGTTCAATTCTATATCAACATTTCGTTTTCTTCCTTTGGTATGGAGTATATATGGACACACATGTGCATGACATTTACACACGGGCACTTCAAAGTAGAGAAACAACCTCCTCAGGTGGTTTACGTCAACGATATACCACGAAATAGGGAAGCTTTCACAGGGAGGTGTTGTTTCTTCATGCCGTCATCACCGTCAGCATCATGTGTTCTCATACTGTTCAAGTGAAAGCATACGCAAGAGTGAAAAAAGAGAGACGCGAGCCGCGAGGAACAGTCATGCAGAAACATGGTATTGTGTGTACAAGGCACATTTATTGTTTACCCACTGATTTTGTGTAAAGAAAATGTACGAAATGTACATACAGACGTAGTATGACTTTTTATAAGGAAAGTTCAATCTTTCATCAAATCAACTGAGGGTATCGCTGAACTTGAAATGATTAATCTAATTTTCTTGGGATGGTCCTACATTTCATGTGAAATGCTTTCACCTGAGGGTGACTATTTGATAGAATGAGAATTAAATTCTTCAAAACACGAAGCTATGGACTTGCCATTTACTTGACTTTTAGGTTTGATAGAAAGAAGTGTGTATTCAGTTATTTTGTAAATTCGATGATCTAAATGGTATTGACATTTGAAGATGGAAAAACTTCCATGAAAATCTTTTCATAAGGAAGTCAGTGGGCAAGTCCTAGAATGATGAGCGAACAGAAGTATGGAGTTGTTGTGCAAATGATTACTCCGGAAAACGTGGGTTGCTCGTTTTAGGAACGGATGAAAGGGCCACACAAATTTTTGAGAAAGTAAAAAACGAATCTGCGCAATAAGTATATAGTAACAAGCAATTTTCTCCATAATTTCATGAGCTTCGGCTTATGAGGCTTTCAACGTGCAGATCGTGTTCGTAGACCTAATATGTGAGTCGGCTCCTCTCTGAGTTTCCACAACAAGCAACAAGCAGAAGGTGAAAGTATTTTACAGGAAATAATTACGAGATTCTAGGAAAATTAGCTTTTCCTTTTGCGCACATTCAAGGTTGTCAACCTTCTTAGAAAAAATTGGTTTGGGCGTTTAGGTCTTTAGGCAGACTTACTTCTTGTTTCTATTTGATGCGGATATCCTTTTCAAGAAAACTCGTAGTTTCTACAGCATTGAAGAGGGCTTTTGAAGATATCCAATTATTATGTGGGAATTGTCCTAATAAGTTCTTGAGAGATACAAATCTTGTTCAATATCAATCCGGCCATTGTCCTCTCATAAGAATGAATATCAATGGTATAGAATCCGCTTGTTGATAAACATAAGTATATAGTAGGCTTCTTTCTCGCAAAATGAGCAATGCTACACAATGGACGACTGTTGAGTGAAGTATTCCAGGAAATCCATGAAGATTTTGTTTTTATCCGTTTGAAAAGGAAGACAAGACATAACCAAGCAAGTTCCGAGGGCACGTTTGATCTCTATGTCCATTGTGGAAATTTTGTGAAGAGCATTTTCTAAAATTGAGCTTCATGTATATCTCCTCACATTGTGTTCTTAACTAGAAAATATTATCGATTTCCTGTTTAGATTCATATGCTTTCACCCCTTGAGAAGCACAAAGGAAAAAATATTCAACAATGGGGAAACATGTGGGATCGACTTACAAGACCACTTACATTCGTACAATAGGATTTTCTTCGGTTCCTCTGGCCAACTGTAGTAGATGTGTGCATGTGACAGGCCGAGTACACCACTATTTTTGCAAAAGCAAGCAGAGCAGAAGCAACTGCAAAGGAAATCTACTACGAGCATTTGGTGACAGAGAAAGAGAGAGAAAGACAACGACTTGTACCCATATCCGTAGTAATGATCATTCCATTTCCATCTCATCCTGTAAAAGAATTCAGCATAGCGTGTGAGCTGCTGTAGACAAGGAGAAAAAATGTTCAAGGCTGTGACCTCGGCACTCTCTTCCACCTCCTCAATATTGATCGCATTTTATAAGTCCTAGTTCCTCGAACTTGTGTGACGTGCGAGATATCGAGCGACCGAGAAAAATGAGAGAGAGAGAGAGAGGGAAAGCGAGGGAGAGAGTAGCTTCAGAGTGAAAGGGGAAAAACTTTCAGCGAGGATAGAACCTTTTATTCATAATGTATAACAACAGAAACAGACAATATATATATGTTTGAGAATACATTCCTAAATCCGTTTGCTTAACAAAAATTCTATTCTCGTAGTTCTTAATGCCCCGGTGCAGATATGTATATTCTTTAGGATGGTCGCGGATACCTGTGTCCACCAACGCACCAAGTTTTCACTTTTGTCTTTTAGAGAGAACTTAAAAGTATTCAGCATGTGTGGGTTTGATAAATGTTGAATGTTGATTAAACAAGTTTTATTAAAATTTTACTTGCCAAAATTTGGTCAACCTGAAATCATCGCATGTGATCTGCAGACTGTTTTCGCAGAAGAACACAGGATTATATGACGTAGGAAAAGTATCACAAGATTTACAGGAAATACCTTGGAAAAATAATTACTAGAAATGGCACCAGCCAGGCTCCCCACATTTCACCTTCTGTAAGGAGATCAAATACTACGCCTGAAGTATGACAAAATGTCCCTGTTCTTGGATTGCAATTTCAGTGAAATACTTAAGCTTATATGTTACCTAAAAGTTTATCCCTGCGAAAGGAAAAGGATCAAAATTCATATACTAAACGTAATACACACAGTTTTTTCTCTCTCTCAAGAAATCTTGCTGTAACAGAATACAAACTGTTGCAGCGGGAGCAAAACAAGTGACCTTAATAAAGTTGGAAATGTGCTCATTATACAAAGTTGTACTTTCTGTTGCATTTCTGATGAAAGTACGCATATGGGTATGGGCATATGCGTTAGGTAGGTTCATGCGTTGTTCGGAAAATTTGGTTTACTCTTCCAAAATATATGGAATTTACAGAATTAACATATGCTGAATATTACATGTATGAGAGAATCCTAGTTAGAACTTGAAAAATAGTTCACCGAGAAAATAATGCCTCACCTTCAACCCAGTTGCGTAACTTTCATCTAATTTCATAATCCTCTTTGCGGACAATGGCTGAGAATGACAAGTTGCGGGGTTCCGGATGTTGTATATGACGGACACAATACTAATGTGACCTGCTCGTATAACATGTGATGAAAATGTGGGATGCGGGATTGTCACGAGGATTTTCATGATGTCCTTTGTAAAACCATATACCATTTAATTTCGTCCGGTGTCCATATTTTTATCACAACCTATGTGAAATTGATTTGAAAAAGGATAATACTGTGATTACAGCTCCATGCATTTGAGTTAGCCAAGGCACGCGACGAGTTTAAGGTAAAAAAGCTTTCACTTCCATAAAGCGTTTAATATTGCACTTCATCAGCAAGAGCAAACAATATTCTTTACCAGACAACGGAACTTTAAGGGAAAGGTCGGCACACCACCAGTATCCAAACCAATTATGGTCGAAAGCACAGGCAAGAAACAAGACGAGACATTTCTTATCAGCGGCAAGTATTGCATTACATAATATTGTCTGTAGACAAAATAAATAGCAGTATGGTTTGCTCCCAAACGTCTCTCAGGACAGGTGGAACGGTCTGTATAGACTATGCTTGTATGTATTCCCAAGCCTTAAAATGACTCTCTCCGAAGTCCGTATCTGGATGGTTCATTAAAACACTAGTTCTAATCTAAGCCGTATGAATATCAGCTATGCCAAGAATAGCACGGTGGATTGATGAGTCACTATCTTTTATTCTTTCGAGGGTTCTCTTCAACCAAGAAAACTAAAAGGCTCCCTGATAATTAAATGAAATGAGAATAATTGAAACGTTGAAATTTGAGCTAATCTAAATCTTATACTTTCTTGAGCTGGCATTAGGACGCAATTTTTCCTGAAAAAATTTCCACTTGAATCTACAAAAACAGTACTTGCAAAACAAGACTAGCGTATTCATATATGCAATATGTGTATTCCAGTTCCTAGAAGGCGTCTGGAACGAGTAGTGTATATTAAAGGAAGAATATAAGGTGAGAGGATGAGGATCTCTTATATATATCGCGCTCCACGTATCCTTATTGCATATAGAAACGTGTCTAGATAAATGCATGTATGAAGGTTGGATGTTGGATCTGGAGAAAGTTGTACTGCGAGAGTAATGCCATCATTATGCCATCGCCACGCACACTACGATCTAGTCAGCAAGAGAGCCGTGGGCTCATATCAAACATGTGAGCAATGAGAAAAGAAAGTAGCAGCAAAAACCAGATTTTAGCTATGGTAACCATTTGCGTCAGCAACTTCTCTCTCTCTCTCTCTCTCGAGTCTGGGTGGCGGTGAGAGATGATGGTGCTCTTGCTCTTGGAAAAAAGCATGGAAAAAGTAATACACGAGCAGAGTTGTAGTAACGAAACGAGCGACCTTATATGAAGTCTGTGAAGGTAGCGAACACTACAACGGCTCCAGTAATATACGACTTCCTTTTCAATATCTATAACTTCATATTATACAGAGCTACAGTACTATGCACACAAGACACACGCAACCATCAAGTTGCAAGAAGAAATATGAAACTTCTCCAAAGAATGTGTATATGTGTAATACGCATACTTTAATTAAGCAACTTTTGGCTATAGTCTGAAAGTTTCTGGAGGAAGGAATAAGTTTAATGTTCGATGAGTCATAAAGAATAAAGATGTAGTACGAGATGGTACAATTTAATTGGAAAATGATCTGATAGATAACTTAATTATCTCTATTTTCCGGGAAAACGTGACAGCGGAAGTAAGTTGATTAAGTTTGTTTTACCTGTCCTCATCCTCGGCAAGATTTCTTTATAGGTTCAGTTCATAGACTCGATATATTATTATAATGAGGTTAAATGACTTTGAAAATGAGGCATCGAATTACAATAAAATTGCAACAAACTGTCTCAATTTGGTTTCTGGCCGAGTACATTTTTTTCAAGAGTATTAGGATCAACAGGCTACCACTTTTAAATATGAATTAATACATGAAAGCATACAAACTTAATGAATATATTTGGATACTTACTTCGTGAGAAAGTATATTTTCTGTTCAGATGCACTTGACTTCAAATTGTTTAAGGAACCCAACGTCTATAATGTAATCTAATATTAATATTCGTTGTAGACAGCTAGAATCTAAAAAAATTTCCCGTGTTGCTTTCATTTTAAAACTGAGTGCAGGGGTTGAGCAACGGAAAGCTTTTAGGTTTGACATTTTTTGCTAATTATCTTTAGATTTGTCAATACGCCTCTTTCAAAGCGAAGTGTATGTGTGTGTTCTGTTCTAACCTTGCCAATTGCATAATAACGCAGTGAAAAGACAGTGCAATTCTCTAACGTGAATAAATTCAATGATGGGGGTTTCGCTGAATTTCCACTTTGGATTTTAGCTGTTTAAATAGAATTTTCATGTTTACCATTGTTCATCAAAGGCGACCATGAAAATTCAAGGTTACTTTTTAACGGTATCAGATCGGACGGAATAAATACAATATCTTTGTTTGTTTAGTATGTCATCCGTATAGGAATGCTGAGCTGCGTATGGACATACCTGTCGCTATAATTGTCGATAATCCAAATGAAAATATAGTTGATGTCGACCATGTTAAACATATTTTAGAGCAACGGTTTTCTCAAAAGCTTTTATCCTTTTCACGTCGAAGCATCTACATCTCAATCTCTTGTAACAACTCATAATTGAAATGTGATTTGCTCACTCGGCTGGAATTGTATTATCCTTTGATGCTGTACGTATTAAATGTCAACTGTACAATGGTTAAAATGTTTTCACTTCAAGTCTGTTTTCGTAAAAAAATAATGTTTCCCGTTTCATTAGCTAGGGCTGCACGCTGAATGCTTAAAACGGAGCGAGAGAGCAAGACCAAGGTAGTTCCAGGTTTGAACACTCGAACATGGAACGCGTTATCCAGGAGTTAGTTTAGAGACACTTCATCTCATTTTGAAGGTAGTGTGTGGTCGTGGAAAATTAGATTTACGTGCATTTTTCATAACATCCTGTTTTCTCCGAAAGTTCATTAGGCAGATCAGACCTTAAGCCACTGGAGTTAAGTGAAAGGCTTTTGCATGCATTTTGACTGTGTAGCTTTGTCATTGTGATTGTCACATACATTAAAATGTGACAAGTGACATAATGTGTACGCTCTACGATCTTAGACTTTCACCTGCTGTAATAAAAAATATAAGTGTGTCCTCAGAAGAGGATGTTCAACTAACAGCGTAATTGACTGAAGCAATGACAAACATATCATTAAATTGTATTGAAAATATTCGCTAATGGGATTATCTGGTTTTGTTATGATTTCCAGCCTAACATTTAATGATCAACCGTAATGGATTCAAGAACTTGGTTGCTTCTGACACGGGCTCTGTGTCCGGGGAAATCTCTTACGAAACACAAAAATTCTGTGTGATATGGATATCGGCGACGAAGAGAGTGCTTTGATCCACTCCAAGTTCCACAAGGCCAAACGTGGGTTGCTGTCCTCCACGTCCCTCTCACAAAAAGTTCCATCAGCAATTTCTGCGCCGTCAACTCTCCAATTTTCTTCCTCCAATGCGACATCATTGTCAACATTCACGCCTCTTCAACAACAGCAGACAATCGTAAATAATCCGCCAACGCTCGAAAAATCCCCAACTCCTGCGACGCAAGTTCCAGCGGAGAGGGTAGTTCCAACTGAGTTCAAATTAGAGGGAAGTTTACCAGCTTTTCCGCATCGTCCTCAGCTTATTCATGCGAAATTCGAATTCCCAGCGCCTCACATTCCCGTCCCCCTGCATCATCAGCAGCAGCTGTCTCCACAGTTCAGTGGAGGAGGTGCCGCTCACCTCAGCCCAACTTTTGGGACCAATATCCCTGGAACATCTACTAGCCCATCGGCGACTTCACCGAATCAGCCATCCGGATCAGCAAGTTGTGGTCCTTCTTCTGGAATAGGTGGAATTTTAGGAGGGGCTCCTCCAACGATACAACCTCCGCCGCCCATGCCAGGGAACACTACTTTTACCGCCAGAGAGCAGGTTTTCCGGTTTGATAGCACTGATCGGGAGAGGTACTTATGCCGTGCTATTTCCGAAGAAGACGAGGAAGTCTTCAGTCCAGGACCGTCCCCATCGTATTCTACGCGATCGTTTGACTCACCTCACGTTGTTCTGGACTCACCCAGAATCACCATTAGTCCGTTGAGAATTGAAGACTCGCCTCCAGCAATCCCCATCTTGAATTCGTCACCAATTATGGACAGCCACAATAGACTGTTTCCCAGGGTCCACACTGGCCTGGCAGTGTTACCTCCGACGACGAATATTGACCAGGCTAGATGCTTATTTGGTGTGCCATCGTCACCAGTATCACCGCTCACTCCCAACACGCCGCTTTCTCCATCCCCGCTTTCACCACATGAGCACATGTTTCAACAGGGTATATTAGAGGAGCTATACCGTCGTCGGTAAGTTACTGCTCTTGGAAGCTTTTTTTTTTCTTTTTTAGCGGAACTGCACCATTCATATATATGGCACATAAAATGTTCATATTTGCTTTCACTTTGACCTCTACAGATGTCACTCGGATTCTGATCTTCCATGCTTACCAGACTCCCCGAAACTGGAGCCAACGGATTTGAGCGTGAAAGCAAATTCACGTAACACACAGCGGACTAAACGATGGATACCACATCCATTAGTTATGCCAGCAATTAAGTCTGGCTCACTGGAATCGGATCAGTCGACGCCACAGGATTCCCCACTGGATCTGTCGGTGAGGGGAAGTCGAGAGCGGTTTGGCATAAGTTGTGAAAACTTTGGCACCTCCAGGTCCATTTCTTCCTTAGTCATTCCCCCTCATAACCAGGGAGGTCCACTCTCTCCAGGTAAAGATTTCACAATAATACAAAGCATATAAGCATAATAATATTATATAATGAAATAATTTTCCGCTAAAAGCTTTTGAAGCTAATTTAAAAGTAAAATCTAATTACACACAATTAAATTTTATCGATATAAAGGTGTGCCAATCATATCTCCAACCACTCGACACTCCGTAGCTCTACGCTACAATCTAGAAGTATCTCCGGTTATGGAAGAAAGCCGGTCTGGTGCTGATGTGGGATTTGTATGTCCTGTCTGCGGCCAAGTGTTCAGTCTCCACGATAGACTTGCGAAACACATGGCTTCCCGTCACAAAAGCAAGCCTCATGATCCGAACAAAAGCTATCCTTGTGAGGTTTGCCATCGATCTTTCGCCAGGAGCGATATGCTCACTCGTCATGTATGTTCCTCACTCTATCGTATATCGCCAGTTATTTGCTCAATAATTCAAGTTCATGGAAAAAGCATGAGAGCATGATATCAAATTAATTTGATATTGTACAGCAAAGCAAGCTTAACGGCGAACCCTTTTCTTGCTTCTGTATTTCAGGTCCGCCTTCACACAGGTGTCAAGCCATACACGTGCAAAATGTGCGGGCAGGTATTCTCAAGGTTAGTGAAACACTGTATTGATTTGTAGATATTGTTCCCATTCTTCCTTTTACCTAGAAATTCTTAATATCTATCCACTTTGATATAAAAATGTCCAATTCTTATTTCCTAATTGGCATACTTTTTCGTTACTTTTTTATTAGGTCTGACCACTTGAGTACTCATCAACGGACCCATACGGGTGAAAAGCCGTACAAATGTCCTCAGTGTCCATACTCTGCATGTCGGAGAGACATGATCACAAGGCACTTGCGGACTCATACTCGTAACAGCTCATCGTCTTCTTCAGATCTCATGAGTAGCACGACAACAAATACCTCGACCTCGTCTTCAGAACCAATTGTTGACGAGAGGATAATCAAATCGGAGTTTTCCAGACCGCCATCGTCATCTTCCAGCTTTGCACCAGAATCTCCCACTCAGTTATCGCCAGCACTCAATCTTGGATCACTCACTGTTCACTCACCACCACCGTCCTCATAAGACAGGCAGATTTTTTTCCTGTCTATTTTTGCCATATTTTATTCTACGATTTTAGAGATTGCTGTGCAATCTACCCAATCATAAAGAATTTCATAAGTAGGGCTTAAAATGGAAGAAAACAAGATTGTATTTTGATCTATACATACACACAAGTCTCTATATCATGCAAGGCGTGGTACAAAAAAAAACACTGTTGACATCGCTCAAAGTAGTGTGGTGCAGGTGCACCTTTAAGAATATATGAGTTTTGATTGAAAAAAATAGATCCATTCTTTGGAAAATTGGGATCGCAGCTTATGTACACAAAACTACAAAAAATATATGCTTTATATATCACCACGAAAAGATATTTTGAGCTTTATCGATTTCAACCTAGTACACCAGTTTGTTCGCTGGTGGCGATTTATTCTTATACGAAAAAAATGGAACGTAGGATGTAGGAAGGATTTAAAACTTGCCATCTGGTTGGAAATATATGAAGGATTTGAAATTGCAGCCGTGAACGGGTCAATATAGAAATTCAACTTAGATTTATTAATTAGACAACAGTTGTTGCACTTTCTATGAATTAGACACATTTACAAGGCGCTAGCACTGCTAAGGGTAATATAACGAATGAAATTGTATAAAAATATGCATCATCAGGCCCTGCGAGACCTGATTTGATGACCTTACCTTCCTGATTCATACTCGGGGCATTTATATACGTATACACCAGATGTACCAGTTCTTGTGCCCATAGATGATGTTTAGTAAATTGTAGAAATCGACAAAAAATGCATCGATGTAACGTGGAAAGAAAGAATCGAATGTTTAGCAAGACTCGGAGATCGTAGCATGTAGACAGCATAGATGTAGAGTGGATTCTTAAATTCCAATCCAACACTTGGAATGGAGGAACGAGGTAATAATTTTTACTGAATGTGGTACCTGCACGTAGTGCTTGAAGGACTTGAAGGTGGGCTCGGATCGTATCGTAATTGTCGGGTCATTGGTAGGATTTTCATGTTGGGATGAATGTGTATACAGCTCCGATTGGATCAGAGAATGCTGTTTTGCAAAAGCGAACTAATTAGACGTATTGCACAAGAATATCAAAATGTAGAGCCATATCCTTAGTTTAGCACGCTAAACTGTAAAAATATATAATACATCTGGTCCAAAATCAAAAACTCATCTCTGACAACACAAACTATAAATTTTCAAAAATTCAGGGGCGGACGTACTCGTTACAGTTCTATTTTGTACCCTTTGCTGGAACACATTACTGGAACATATATACGTAATTGAAATGCTCAACGTTTCACGGTAAAAAGCGTAGTATTTATCGAGCACGCAGTCGTACTTCTCACGTAGGATTCACCACGTTACAAATCGAAAAAAATCATCTAATTCAATTTAAAAAGTAGCAAAAAGCAAAGCTACGCGGATGCATTTCTGCATTAAAATTAGAAAAGAAAGTTATTGTTCGGAAATTTAATCACAAGTGAAGCTATTTCATATACGTACTTAAAAACACAAAAATTAGTTTCTGCATATATATACGATATAATATGTTGATATGACTGTATAAAATTGTTCGTCATGAAAGTGAGGATGATTAAGATTTTTTGCCATATTGTGATACATGTATTGTAATGTGTGACACACGTCTCGTGTGTCGTGTCGTTTAAATAATCTGTGAATGAGCCAACATGACACAATATACGACCTAATGGATTTTAGGGAGAAAAGTGGAGTGGGCTTACTGAATCAACAAACGAAGACTCTCGTCCTGTGGTGAAAACCCATGCCACAGTGTAAATGGCTTATTTTATCTCTGTAAAATGTCATCAATCTCTCAGAGATGCATGCCACAATAAGTAGTCGTGAATGCGGAACGGTTAACTTTTTGTCAAATTCCGATTGAAATACGCTTATCGCAAAATATATATTACAATTACAACATTTTATCACTATACTCTATATATCGATCAGGTATACACAGTCGGATTTCTCGACATCAAAGCACGTACTTAAAATATTACATTCTAAATGATGATAAAAGCATTTTAAAAGTTCGGAGAGTTGAACTGAGTCTACTTAAATATTTAGTATAACTTCTAAATTGTTAGGTACTGTACACGTGTTAAAACAAACTTGTTCGTGGGCGTTTATGACGCACTGTCCAGCCATATTTTTTTGGAATATAGGAGAAAAAGCATCGCTAATTTGATACTAGTTACATCATTGGCGTTAGAAAAGGCAGAACCGATGAAGTATCGGAATGCTGGAATTACCTTTGTCACAATGTTGCTTAAAGAGAATGCGCCGACATGGTTGAATTGAATGAAGAGAATGAACTCGTTGAAAACAAGTGGCAACTGATACGTTCACTTTGTTATATATTGTTTGGTCTTGTGTGGAAACCAAAGCAGTGGTTTTGTACTTTGTAATATGATTCCCATTGAATCTCAAACCTTTTGACTGTGCTCATGTTCGTAATTCTCATTGTCAGTGTGTTTTTTTTGGTTTTAGAGGGAAAAACAACCAAAAGTATGGATGATATATTGTACATATATAAAAAAATATACGTGTCATGTTGATATTAAATTAGTACATTCTCGTCGTGGCATATATTTGTACAGTGTTAAGCATATATTTTGAAGTGAATTCAGTACGCGTGCCATATTACAAAACGCATGTAAGTCAACAAAAGAAATGCAATTTAAAAAAATTACATTGAGACTCTCTAGTTGTTTTTTTAATGTACAAGTCTTAAGTTATGTTTTACTCTTTGAGCAGGTTTATTCCTTCCTGCCTGACTGCAATGCAGTAACAATGCAAAACATGGAATATATAATGTGTATAATGATCCCAGTTATCAGTAATTTGTCGTTAGCTAATTTAGGTCGGTATACATGTTATATGAAATGAAGTTTTCTTATCTCTTCATACTGCCCTTTTTGTTACTGGAATGAAAATGGATATAGGTAGAGTAAACCGTGGAAGATGTATGGACAGAACTGGGTAGCAAATTTTCTTTGATATATGCATTTAAAAGACTTCCCAGTGACATATATAATTCATATATTATTAATTTTAACTTCTTGTCCAATTACCCTCAGAGAAATACGTACACAAAAATAAACACGTGTATTGAAGCACAAAATTTGATAAAGCATTCGAGCTGTTGTTTGGGTCAAGAAAAGAAAAGTGTAATTTGGCGATCCTCTAATTACCCTCCCACTATCGAGCTTAATGCTTCAAAACATCTTTTTCACATTGAACTACACCTCCAAGCAAAACGAAATTTATTTAATGATGCTTTCCAACCAAACTAGAAACTCGCCGAAAATTTTGCCAGCTTTTGTTTCTCTCAAAGTAGACGCATTAATGACATATATTAAGTTTCTTCACTGAAGACTTCCCTGGACAGGGAACGTTTCACTCTCACACAAGAGCAAATACAAAATAATAGGATTATTATTCTTAACTATGATATTTTTTGTAACGTAAAGGCGGTAGTGTGAATACACACACACGTCATCATCATTGTTTTATCAATTTGCGAGGCTGGTTGTAAGGGCGCAGTGCGCTCCTCTCCTCCTTTACTTTAACCTTCATTCATGAAAAAGTGATTTAAAAATATATATTCGTAGATTTGTTGTTTGTGGGTAGACTAGTTACGGTTAAATATTTTCTAGTTTTTTTTGTTGTACTTACATTATTTTAAATCTCACACAGCCACAAGATCTAATCTTCATCCTGTTTACAATATACTTCCTGAAAAATACTCCTCGACGTGATCATTGTGTATTCTGAAATGTATAGTTATAATTTATAATTTCTACTTTTCAGTGTCCGGATACCGATATTTATTTAGAGAGTATACATAGTCGAGTTATTTTTTAGAATAAAGTACAAGGATTGTAGGGATATCGAGGTCTATGGAAATATATGATCGTGCGGTTGTAGAAAAAAGCCATCTTATATCAAACACTTTACTTCAATGTGTTATTATTAATTATTTAAATGTCCAAACTGTCAAAAAATGCATATAGATAGAACAGTCTTCAAGAATGTCTATGGACTGTGGACAATATGCCATATAACTGTCATGTTTAGTTTAGTTGGATTATGTTTAGAAAATATATATTCGTGAAATATATATAAAAAATTACTATCGCGTTTTAGCTTTCTTTTATGGAATATACCAAAGAAAAATCTAAATGTATATTAATATTGTGAAGGCACACACACGTCAAAAAAACTACTTTTTTGTGTATATATTGTATTGACAAAAAACTCAACTAAGTGATAGGATTATTATGTTTTTTCTCATTGGCTCAATGGAAGATGATACAGAAAACAAAAATGTAATTGAATTGATTACAATTTTGTATATTTCATGTCCTGATCTCGCTGTACCTGTTTTCACAAAAAATATAAATATACAATATTGCATCATCATCATCATCAAGAAGGTTTTGAAGTTAAAATGAAAAGGGCCCTCTTCTTGAGGGGACTCGTAAAAATATTATGTACCACAAATTTTCGTATTTTCTAAAGACAAGAGAGAACAAAAATACGGACTATATTGAGAGTGTTTAAATGAAGAATATTTTTCCCAGTTTCAAAAAATGCTGCATGCATGTGTAAAAAATCAAGAACTTTTTGACAACACCACTTTAATATATATATCTTGTCAGATTTACCGTATTTTCACTTTTCTGGGATTTTAAAAAACAAAACATCCTCGTGACCATGTTATAAGATACGAAAAATATACGCTAAAAAATTGATACGGTTTGGTTTTTGTTTGAAATATTTAAAAGTATATATATTACACGATATATTTGCATGTATTGTATGTACAGCCGTGATATATAAATTTGTTATACTATATATGAGAAAAAGTGAAATAAATTATGTTTTGATTTACACAAAAAAAACTTGTGTACAATGTTTGAGCAGAAATATGTTCGTTTATTACATTCATCGTGTAGCACATTCTTATATTCACATTATTATTATTCACAGTTCACAATAGACGATTTCTATGAAACGCATGTTTATCGATTTTTACGAGATTTAAAAATTATTACAAACTAGCACTGGTACCCGACATCCGTACGGGGGAAAAAGGAATTTCTAGCAGCACACACGCCTCTGACATTATTTATTATCGTTACAAATAAATATACGTAAAATAAAAACAACCTGCTCTGGATCCATAACCGATGCAAAATATTTGTAACATTTCACATCACCCGATATTTTGCATTGGATTTTTTGCACTGGCACTCATTGTTTTTGAGATTATGTTCCAGATCAGGAAATGTGCAGCTTGTTAGTACGTCCAAAGTGTCGACAACTGATCCGGATCCACAGGTCAAATCTGCCAAATCATGATCGTCTGCAGGAAGTTTCTCCTCTCCCAATTTTTGTGAAAACAATACTGATTCCGATTCAGCACTCAACTGAATTATCATGTTGATTGATAAGTTGCATTTGCGAACGGTTTTCCACCGCTTAGATGCTTTTAGGCATGTATTTAATTGCTAAGCAGCAGTTGAGTTACTAATTGCCGGTAAAGTTTGCCTAAAGTCGCCAGAAAGAACAATATCTGTACCTCCCATTATGGATTCGTTACCACAAAGGTCAGATTTTATGTCTCAAAACCTTCATTGTGAGCCATTGTTAACTCGTCCCATATAATGAGAGAACATCTTGCCAGTAGTCCGGCCCTATTAGATCCTTTTAACATGTTACATAATGGATCCTTCCAGTAGACTATTCAGCGGAAACTTGAATAATGATTGAGCAGTTCTCTCTTTGAAAAGATTGGCTGCAGTAACTGAGCTTGTATGGGTACTACTTTACTTTGTTACGGCACATTTATAGTGGAATAACATCTCTCGCCCAGACTTTAAACTGGAAATTGAAGTTGGGTTTAAATGTCCATGCGGTCCATGTACCACATGCTTTTTAACGATTTCGAAAAGATCAAGATCAGGGTCAGGTAGTTCAGCAAAAATAACTTTATCCACATTACAGGAATGATTTTTTCAACCAGCCTTAGCACCATATGAGCTTGACATAATCCCCGTAGTTGCAACTCAATTGAATATAGGAAGATATTTTTTGATATTTTTTTCCGAAGATTGCATACTTTTTGATTATATCCACCAGTTTAGCAACCTTCTTCCTGAATACGCAAGCAATGATATCGTGTCTATCTGTTAGAAATTGGCCATACTTCTCCATAATTTCTGTCCAATTGGGATTACAGATCAATGTGATAAAGAGCCCCTGAGGTCAATCTATATAGATGATAATCATGCCAAAAATTCAAAAAAAGGTATCTTCAAAACGCCTTAACCGATTCGGTTGAAATTTTGTACACACATTAGTGGCTGGTGGTGTAGTGTAAGCCAAGTATTAGGCACAACGGACAAAGTATGCCAAAATTAGCAATTGACAGTAGGGGTTTGTGGCCGTTCCATCTATATAGAAGATAACCATGCCATGGTAGTCAAAAGCAACAAAAATTCAAAAAGCCATATCTTCAAAACAGCTTGACCGATTCGGCTGAAATTTGGTACACACATTAGTGGTGGGTGGTGTAAGGTGTATGCCAAGTATCATTTGAAATGGTCAAAGTATGCCGAAATTGGCTTTTGGCATTAGGGGTTTTTGGCGCAATCGGATCTTAGACATGAAAATTTTGTTTCGCAAAGTAGTCTATAACCTCCGCCTTGTCGAATTACATATGTGTGCCAAATTTCGTGTCAATCGGA